>PITA01002080.1:29671-172161 GCA_004023965.1 Spilogale gracilis | reverse complement strand
CCCAGGCCCCAAGGACCGCAGGCATGCAGCTTGTCACATACCTCTTGCTAGCCCAAATTAGGACATATATCCCCCTGTAGAGACGATTGGTGAAAGTATGTGATTTGTCGTAAACTGATTGGCTGCCTGCCTGCAGACCCTGCTGTGGTGTTTTAAACTAATTGGCTGTCGATGCGCGGGCTTTGCTGTAACGGACAATGTAGTTCTATATAAGGGTGCCCCCGGGATAGCTCGGGGCTCTCAGCCGCTGACTGGTTTGGGGGTCAGGCTGTGGGCCCGAGCATGCTCGAATAGACCCTTTGCATCTTGCATGAGATCGTCTCTTGGTGTCCTCCATTCAGCGCAAGCTCCTCGTCCCTTTTCAAGTCTAATGTGCTCAAATACATCAGGGGGCTGGGCCTTCTTGGCACTGTCAATGCTCCCTGGCCAAAGACCACCAGGAGCATACCCATAGTGGAATGAGATGAGTTTAACACTCATTGCAGTGAAGCAGAGTTCTCACTATGGGATAAGCTCTGAAAGGATTGTAGAGCTTGTTGTAGATATAGGGCTTTTGATAAATGAGTTTGGGGAGGTTCCAAGGAAGGAGGGGTTCACTCTAGATTGGCTACTACCAGAAAGCAGAGGCAATTCTCCAGGGAAGGTAGACTAGACAGAGGATAAAGCTGCTGCTGGCAAAGAAGCACAGTCAGTCGCATCAGCTAGGAGAGGGCAATGTCTGGTATTTTGTGTGTGGCAGGGTGACTTTGTTTTTGTCTGTGCGGAGATATTATAAAATGTTCTTGTTTTTTCTCACCTTATCATGGTCTTGGTATAATCTTGTCTATTGGTGTTCTGAGAAATTGTTTATGTCCAGCTTCTAAACAGTACTTGAGGCCTCAGTGTCAGATCAGTTCCTGGACATTCTGGAGCTACTTTTTTCTTTCTCAGTATGTTTTCAAAGTAAGAGGCCAGATCCACTAAATGTGCTCAATAAGCTTTCTGGCTTAATAAAAACCTGAATGAATTTAAAAGTGAGTTGTATGTTTAAGGATGCACCATTTTAGACAAATCACAACTACTGTTAATTCAGATGTGTGCTTCATTCACTGTTTTGCTCAATAGCAACGGCAGTATAAAAACCTAATTTTAATTCACAGATATAAAGTCTAAGTGATTTTAAAGTCAGTCTTGAATCAAGAGCCAAAGTATAAGCTATAATCAGTTCACTTTTCTCTATGAGATATATTATTAAACTTAATTAGTAAGTTTTCTCTCTTCCTCTGATGACTGCACTGGGTGGGAAAATTCTTTTCTTCATGGTCTTTACCAATTTCCATGGCTAAAATCAACCAACTAACCAACAAAACCCCCATGCATCTGTTTTATCACTACTTAGCCAGACTTTAAAAAGATCTATACCTTCAATTTTGAAAATCTATACTGTGCAAAATTTTCTTTTTCAAACAATGAATGTTATTTTCATGAGTAATTAAAAAGATTTAATGGCTGTTTATCCTAACACTTTCAGAGTAAAATGTTTTCACAGTGTACTAGAATTACTATTTACCATGCTCATCCCAAACTGGCATCTTAAGTTTATAATACTTAAGTAATTTTGAAAGAGTGGATCGGTGTTAAAAACTGGCTACACAATGGCCATCTATCACCTGTTTTAGAACAGGATGCACTGCCTACCCTAAATTCCCCCTCACTCTGAATCTTTTGCGGTAGTCCATGACAATTCATGTAAATGACTGTCACAGGACCATAGTCTGCGTCAGTTCCAGTGTTTTCCTATGGAAGGTGTTACAAACGAAAAGGCTAACAATCTCAACTCATACAGAACTTGTGATGAAATAAGGAAGGCTGGTATGGTGAGGTGAGTCCTGAATGAAGCAATGCCTTTACCACAGAGTACAGAGAAAAGCACTTGCACTCACAGATGCTCCTGAACTGCCTTAGAGCAGGCTTTGCATTCCCAGTCAAAGGGAGAACACTTGGCTAGCGTTTCTCATAACTGGAATATCAATGGTAATAGTAAACATGGTTTAAAAAGGCTGAGCTCATCAAGCCTCTAAGGAATCAAAGCAAATGCCAGATGCCAAACTATCTGTTACTAAATGCCCTCACATCAACACTTGAAGTATTTGAGGGGGAGAAAGTGGGAAATTTCATTGAAAAGTTCTGGGGTTTCACAAAAGCAGATATACTGAACAAGCCATTAAAATATATGAAATAAAATGATTGTATTCATTTATAATACCTTCAGATTTAGGGTTAATATCATATATAATAAAGTAATATATATATGTACAATGTGTGTGTGTGTGTGTGTGTGTGTGTGTGTGGGCATTGTGAGAAATAAAAATATATCCAGATATAAATGAAGATCAAGGATATTTATCATAAATATTTCAAGTGCTTTTGGTTACTTAAGTTGACAGCTATATAAAGGGCTTTCAAATTGTTATTAATGACTACAAAGATTCTCTAAAATTTAAAATATTATATTATTTTTTAAAGATTTTATTTATTTATTTGACAGAGAGAGATCACAAATAGGCAGATAGGCAGGCAGAGAAAGAGGGGGAAGCAGGCTCCCTGCTGAGCAGAGAGCCCAATGTGGGACTCGATCCCAGGACCATGAGATCATGACCTGAGCTGAAGGCACAGGCTTAACCCTCTGAGCCTCCCAGGTGCCCCTAAAATTTGAAATATTATTAAAAAAAGGGGGGGGGGCTTCCTGGGTGGCTGAGTCAGTTAAGCATTTGCCTTCGGCCCAGGTCATGATCCTGGGATCCTTGGATGGAGCCTAGTGTCAGGATCCCTGCTTCTGCCTTTCCCTCTGCCACTCTCCCTGCTTCTGATCTCTCAAATAAATAAATAAATAAATAAATAAATAAATAAAAATATTTTAAATTTATAAAAATAAAATAATAAAACACCTTTCTAGAATGAAAAGTACTAGTAATTTTCATAAATTAAATCACTTTTTTATAATACATAATCCTGTAATTTTACATGAATACAGAACATAATGTGATTTTTTTTTTTTAAAGATTTTATTTGACAGAGAGAAACACAGCTAGAGAGGGAACACAAGCATGGGGAGTGAGAGATGGAGAAGCAGGTTTCCCCCCAACCAGGGAGCCTGATGTGGGCCTCAAACCTGTGACTCCAGGATCATGACCTGAGCTGAAGGCAGATGCTTAACGACTGAGCCATCCAGGTGCCCCAGATAATGTGATTTTTATTACTTCAGATGTATGTTGTACTTTTAACACTTATTGCAACACAAGTGAAAATAAATCAACAAATACCTCACAATTTGTTCTCATTCATTTTAAAAATATCACATGAATTTTATGTTAGTATTGTGATGAATAAAAGAGAAAAAGCACTGGCTGAGCTGCTACTTTTATATACTTGTTGGGTTAAAACTCTGCCAGTAATGGCTAAAATTATAACACTGTCTGGATCATTTATAAAGAAAGTGATAGAGATAAGAGGAGTTTGGAAGAACAGCCAGAAATATAAGATGAAGAAAACCTTAGAACTGTGATAGAAGCCTTTCCAGAATTTTTGTATCTGCTTAGTAAATATTGTCTTAAGCATATTTCACAAAAATATAAATCCAGTACTTATGACAAATTAAAAGGTGTTAGAGTCATCTAGGTATGTTAGCGTCTTATGTGATGCCACAGGAGTGCCATTTTCTTGGGAAAATATTAGGAAATATTAGCAATTAATACAATAATTAGTAAAATTTTTTTTCTTTACCTCATTATTAAAAAGGAGGCAGCACTAATGATTCACTTTAGAGGACAAGGATTACAACAAACTTAAATTACAAAGTTGATATTTCTTTATTAAATCATATATAAAAATCATATATTACATATGGAACACTACTGAATTAATCAACCTACTATAATAAACTATCCTTCAAGTTAAAGTAATAATGGCATTTATACTTTTTTCCTGAAGTATTTAAATTCAGGTGCCAACAAATTTCTCTACCACAATTTTAGATCAACTCATGAAACTAATTCTGCAGAGTATGTATGTTACAGTTAATTCTTGATTTCTGCCCATTATTCTTCTTCAAAGACAGAGAATTCAAATGTTAAGTCTTACCTGACCAGGTTCTGTTCCAGTAACAGTCAAGTCTTGGATAGATCTACGTCTTGGCTGTCCGTTGCCTTTTAAAAGATAAAAAAAAGTAGAATACTGAGATCTATTCAAACACAAAATAAGGTTGTTACTGCTACAGTAGGAAGCTGGAATTTGTTGCTCCTTGGATCTACACAAAATGTTTGTGGGAAAAATAGTTAAGTCAGTTTATTGTTATATATATAAAAAAAGAATGTTGTAAGGAAAGGAAGAGGAACAGCTGCAGAGTTTTAACTCAAAAGTTGCTGGTCTACAACAAAGTAGCTCCTACTCCTACCCACATGACTAGCTGCTGAAGTCTCTTGCACCATCTTCTGTCATGTATTTAAATAGATGAATGTGGGCTGGGGCTGATGATGGCATCTATTTCAAGGGCCTTACGTTACAGTTTCTACAGCAAGACAGCTAGCCAGCAGGTAAGGACATGACTGCCTTTAACCAACAACAGTACCTTGTTCACTCAGGGCCTAAAAGGATGCTTCGGTTTAAATTTATTATACTAAGTCACACTTAATCCCATTAGTCTTTGTCAGAATCTAGTAATTTATTACTGGTGAACAACTCTTAATTTCCTACTGAAGATGAATAACTCTCATTCCATTCTCAAATATACAGCTTGTTGAAATGGGCTATTGAAATGGGCTGCTTTAGGAACTTCCATGCTAATAAGTTAATCTAAAAATCAGTTTATGAAAAAATTCTACAAATATAAGCAAAATAGAATGAATTAAGCAACAGTTTTACTCAGTACTTCTATTTGGGCATAGAACTGTTTATATGGTATCTTCAAAGATGAGAGATCAGCTGTCTAAAAGGAAACACCAAAATATTCTGAGAAACAGCTGATATACTCAAAATTCTTTTGACTCTGAAAGCTATATTATATAATTTTTCAACTACTAGGCAGCACCGAGAACATGCACTCTAACATTTTTGGCCCAATTAGCAGACAGAATTCATTCTTAAAATTTTTTATTTCTATAATCCTCAGTATCTTATTTTAAACCAATGAGCAATATAATTTAGTATCTTAATCCATGTGACCCCATTATTTTGCATGTAAACGAAAAGGACCTTACAAGAGAATGTTTAATGCAGTAATATGTGTAGCAAATATAAACACTCAACTTCATAGCCACACTCAAATTTATAAGACATCATCACTTTTTTTTCATTTTAAGCTGTTTTAGAATTTTCTGCATAATTTTAGCTCAAATTTATTTCAAATATCATTCCATTCCACGTTGCAATTTTTTTAAAAAAGATTTTATTTATTTATGTATGAGAAAGAGAGAGAGAGAGAGAGAGAGAGAGAGAGAGAACACACACACAAGCAGGAGCAGCAGCAGAGGGAGAGGAAGCAGCAGGGTCCCCACTGAGCAAGAAGCCTGATGTGGGGTTCGGTCCGTGACCTGAGCCGAAGGCAGATGCTTAACCGAATGAGCCACCCAAGTGCCCCACAAGTTCCAACATTTGGATACAAATTAAAATAACACAAATAAACAGCACATTTGTTGAATCAGGCACACGAAGATATTTTTGTGAAAATTTTTAACTATCCTTGTTTCCTGAGGACAAGAAGATCCCTAGCGCCATGACTAATAAGTAATTTTAGGCACACTTCATTCAACACAATCATTCTAAAATTAGCTTAGATGAGACAGGCTTATAAAAGTGTCTGGAATTCTCTTTTCAGATTAGCAACATTTGTGAATCTGGGGAACCACCCAGCACATGTGTCTAAAAATCATTACATCACTACTGCAATAACAACAGAAAGAAACTCAAATTTAAGTAGGGTAGAAGGAAGGGGAATAAAAACTTTTAAGGAAGTAGGGTAAATAAGAGGTGACATAATTAACAAATGCCATAAAATGAGAAGTCTTCAAGATACAACATGAGTCAAAGCAAGTGTTAGGCAATGCATTTTAATTAGCATAACCATAGCAGAAACCATCTGGCAAATAGTTTAGACAAAGCAAAAAAGGACTGTAATCAACAAATACTTGTTGCTCCAATATTAAGTTTTAAGTCATAATTTGGAAATGTGAATGTAAAAAAAAAAAATAAAACTCCTATTATTGCAAAAGAAAATTACTGGCTGTGTTCTCAGTAAATTTAGGTTGAGTCTGAACTTTTACTGCAATTAAATACTAATTTAGAAACTCACTTATTCTGTATTTTTTCATGGTTCTTTGGTATGTGCATACCTATATTACACATGGTAATATAAATGAAAAAAAGTAGAATTGAGGACCAATATGTCTACAGATGCCTGATCAAGGAATGTGAAATCTACAAATGATGTCCTGAGTATTTCATTTTGTAATAGATTCTGGACCTTTTGGACTTATGACAGAAAACTAGTGTTTTGTTTTGTTTTTTTTCCCTAAGAACAACTTCTCTATGTAAGAGGAACAAAAGGAATATACTATATCCCTAGCCCATCATAATGTCTCCAAATACCCCTTCCCCCCAGAAAGAAAGTGTGGTTGAAATAGCTTACAGGCCAATTCAGTTATTTTTATTTTTACAATAATGTCACAAAACAGAATCCCTCTCTTCAAAAAGCTGCTTTTTTTTTTTTTTAAAAGATTTTATTTATTTGACAGAGAGAAACACAGTCAGAGAGGGAACACAAGCAAAAGGAGTGAGAGAGGGAGAAGCAGGCTTCCCGCCGAGCAGGGAGCCTGATGTGGGACTTGATCCCGGGTCTCCAGGATCATGACCTGAGCAGAAGGCAGTCACTTAACCAACTGAGCCACCCAGGTGCCCCAAAAAGCTGCTCTTTTAAGTATAACTTATTTACTGAACTGGTATTTGAACAGAGCCCTTCCTAGTCACTCCCGTGGCTTTTCTTACTGATTTAAGTAAGCTCATTGTTTTCCTTACCTTAATTAAACTCTGATTCTCCAAACTTCCTAAAGATTCTCTTTATGTAAAAAGCCACACTACATTTTCCTGAAGACATCTCTTAACAAATGTTGGAAATTTTGAGATTCATAAGTTTTGAATATTAAAATATTCATTAAAATATTCTGAATATTAAATTTTTGAATATTAAAAACTGAACATTAAGAATTTCAGGTTCTTCAGGGACCTAGGCAAAAACATTTTACATTGACTGACTAAAAAACATTTGCATATTCAATCTTTATTATATCCTTAAGAACGGTATATAAGATAGAAAATCGCCTTTGGTTAAAGCACTCTATGATTCTAAAATGCTATGTCATATTATTTTAGCCTTACAAATGGTGTACTAAAGCACCACTGTTCAAGGCTCTCAAATAGAAGCACATTAAAGCAATTTTTATCTATGGAATAAATGAGAATTTTCAAGTGTTTTACATGAACTCAAGAATTATAATTTAGTCTGACCTAAGAAATTCAGAGCTACTGAGTATAACAGCATAAAAACTGTCTAAACATAAATATTATATAAAACTTTGGTTATTTTTTTTAAAGATGTATTTATAATTAGCAATATCAGTACTTGGAAAAGTTTACTTTTGCAATATTTGGAAATATATATATCATTTTAGAATAGTAACTGATGTGGTATAAACTGTGTATAAGGTTTTCATATTAAAAAGTATGGAACTACAATAAATCTATGTATTTGACAGTACCTTTTCAATGGATTTCAAAACGCATTATTATTGCAGATAATTTCCTAAAATGCTCTAATTATTCACGCAAGGACTCCAGAGCAGAACTGCTGATCTTTTTCAATTACTGAAATTAAAGCCATGAACAAAATTTGCCTTAGCTACTCAGTCTCTTACTCCATGCTTTAAATGGGAAAAGGCTGTTCCTGTTCTGTTAACTTTTTTTTTTTGACATTTTACCTCTTGATCTTTAACACCTAGATTTTTGAAAGAAATGTAAAATTGAGGTATTCTAACAGCAGTAAGTATTATCAAAATGTATTATATAGTTTCACAATTCATAATCCCTATTTCATCTGAGTATCTGAGATGAAGATGGGGAAAAAAATAAAACCTTGGAAACCTGGACAGTAACAAAAACAAATGTGGGAAAGTCAAGAAAATCCAACTAGAAGAACCAAATAAAAATTCACATTCTTATTAAAATCTTGAAGGAAAAAATTTAGTAAATTTAAAGCAACCCTAGTAATTTGCCACTCATTCACCTTTTCTTCAAATAAAGTAAAACAAATTACAAAGAACTGGCTAAAAGGGAGAAATGAATTCAAATTTTAATAGAAAACACTGAAGGAAGTTTATTTCCTCTTCTCAAAGTTCATTTTAATTTATTAGTTTATAATGTTCAATGAACAAATAGAAAATGGTAGATCAGTTTAAATCCTAAGCAAGACACTTCATTTATATTTACTTTGCTTAGGGAGAATACCATTACTTGTTAGGGCCCTCTCCACAAATGAAGAATTAGCAAAATATACTCTACTGTCAATCTGTTCTTAACTATGTGTCACTTGGTAATAAAAAAGCCAGACTGATCTATAGCCACTCTTTGTGGGCAGAGAAGGGAAGAAGGGAGTTATCTGCAACAAACTTTGCCAATACTTATTCAGAGCCAGGGTCAATGTAGAAGAGGTATAAAAAATTGTGTAGCTCAATCCATAGGAACTCCTGAGGCATTAAAGGTCGATTTCTGCATGACCTGAGTGACTATTACATTAATGAATGTTACTACAAGCCACAGATTGCTTTTAATTTTAAAAACTTGGTATATTTAAAAAAATTCAAGACACACTTTCAAAAAGATGTATTTGTACATTGCCAATAAGTACACATAAAAGTTTTTGTGATGCTTAAAGGAATACTCTTATTAAAGAGGCAGTTCATTCCAAGAAGTACATTAGACTCAGTATATTTAAAATACTTCTTCATAAAAGATAAAAGAACAGCTATATTTAAAAAAATGCTTACAAATGGGATCCAATATTAATGAATACCTGTTTGGGTTTATCAAGAGGTTTTGACCACAGACCTCGTGGAAATGGATTTTGAGGAAAAAAATTCTAGAAGGTACTAACAATTTTTGAGTTAAGTATCATCTTCCTTTATATTTAAAATGGCCATGTAAGACATTTGAAATATTCCCAAAGCATGGGTTATATTTTTACTTTTACTTTAATTTAAAACTACAACTGAAGAACACATTAATGTCTGGCTTTTATGTCCAATGGTTGTTAATTTCAGTGCTTGTATTCTTTTATGAAAGAAAGTAAAACTGATCAATGTTTGGACATCTAGGGTGGGGGAAGTCACCAAAAATATTTAATAAAATGTGTTACTGAATATCATCTCTATCTGAACAGCATTATTGCTGACAAGAGCAGACTTAAGATTTCCTGACTCCAGTAAGGACTCAGTGTCAAAAGAGGGTCTGTTGGCTAAAGGGCTCTCTTTAATGTGAACACTAAATATGAGCAAGGCAGAATTACTCTATCTGACTCAACAAAAGAGGAGAAAAATGGATGTGATTTGGAGTCAGATCTAGGTTGGGATCCTGGCAATGTGCTTCTGGGAAAACCACTCAAAACCCATTAGATCCAAGTTCCTCATTTGTAAAATAGCTCTAATTTTACCTGGTAACCCACTTATAAGACTGCTGTAGATATCAATTAAGATGGTGTGCTCTAAACTACTTTACAGGCCACACAAGAGCATCTAAGCAGAGTTTCTCAGTTTTGGCACCACTGGCATTTTAGGTTGGGTTAATTGTTGGCTTTTGAAAGATGGTCTGGTACACCGTAGGATCTTTAGCAGGATCCCGGGCTCCTGACCACCATATATGCCATCTGCCACTTGTGACAACCAAACATGTTTCCAGATGTTGCAAATACCCCTGGAGGTCAAATTCATCCTGACTGAGAACCATTAAGACTATTCTTTCTCTTTTTCTCTCCCTCATTATTTTGCACAGTATTGGCGATATTGTTCAATAATACGTATGTGTGTATGTATTCTTAACGTTTATTCATAAGACATGGCTTAAGATTGTACTGCCATTTGCCTAAATTCTGATTCATTCAAATATTTAAAGTAATCACAGCTTAACAGTATTCACGTTTAAGTATCCCCACTTTAGTCAAAATATTATTCCCTTAAATATTGTACCTTTCAGCATGGAGGTAAAATGATCTCAAGTACTGTTAATTTTGCAAGCAGGCCATGACTCAATAAATGAAATTACTATGTGAGAAATGGGCTGTTTTCTCTGAAAAGCAATAGTGATGATGTTACAGAATAAGGCACTTTGAAAGAATAAAAATTACTTTAATATAAAATGGTTTTACACAGACAAAATGCCTCCTAAGAATTATATTATTTATGTTTTGTGCATATTTATAGTTTATACAGATTTTATATGTAGCCTAGTTCCTAGCCATGGGAAGTCAATAATAGTCTGTTCACTTAATAGGCACATATTTATAAAACACTATGTGTGAGGCACTGTGTCAGATAACTGCTGATACCATTACTAGTAAGTAACAAAGACATGATCTCTACTCTGCTTTCATTTTACTAGAGGAGAAAATGACCTCTAGGTTTTCAACTATGATACAATACTATGCTAAAAGCAATTATAAGCAGTATATAGAGTGCTGAGGAATTTACCCAAATCTCACCAATGAATATTTGTGGGAAAAATTGTGTATTTATTTTTGGGGAAGAGGTGGAGGAAGACCCAATGCAGAAAATGATAATTTTAATGACATGTATTAACCAATAAAGGAGGTCACATATGCCATTTAAGTTTCTGTCAAATATGGTGATTTAGATTCATCTACAAAATTATTACCATAACAAATAAAAGTAGTTTACCAATTTGAGACACTGAAGTACCATGTGTGAGTTAGGTATAAAAACAAGTAATCTGCAAGAAGATTCTCTTGGCAGCATACTAGAATCAGAATTGACTATGGTTCTTTGAAGGATACCATGCAAAACAGCAAATCTCATTTAGTTTTACTTTGTTTCTATTTTCTAGGTTAAGGCAAAATGGTATTTAGCAATTCTCTTTTCTCAACTTCAAATTTCACTTGCTCCCAACAGAAAGAGGCTTGGATAGGAAGCCTAGAGGGGAACCCCAAAAGTAGAAACTAAGGAAGGAAAGGAGCCAAGACAACAAATATTTTTAGATAGTTGTTTCCTCTTTCTGCTGGGTGCAAATAAAGTTTTGGTTCAGCTCATCTGCTCACTTAAAAGCAGGGAGGAAGTCGGTAAAATTCTAGTTAGTATTCTCCCTTCCAGGAAAAGGTTTTACTTTCCCTTTTATGCTACCCTTCATTTTTGGAGATTTAAGGTATCCTGTCAAGTCTGCTTCAGTATATATAAATGTTTAGTTTTCAATCAGTCTTCCTAATCACTGCATGCAAGGTAACTATTTTTATGTTCTATATAGATTGGAGCAAGAAGCATTTTATAAGTACCAGGGATCATTATTCCGGTCCCACAGCTATTAGACCAACTCAGGTGGTCTATGATACCTGATATGACGATCTCAGGGACATCCAGAATGTTGCCAAATGAAGCAGTTTTACGGTGGCCCCGTTTAGGCTTGGAATAGGCTGCAAAAACATATATATACAGTATACATGCAAACAACCACAAACAGTAACACAGAAAACGATTAACTACAAAAACAATACTTTTCAAATAGTTATGTTAATAATACTTCATGCAGAATGGCATGCAGAACTACCTAACTTTTATCCATGCTTAGAAAAGGTGTGATTTAGGAGAAAATAAACTATCAATACAGATGTTTCACATACTGGTTTTAATTAGCAGGAAAAGAAAATAAAAGGGACAGAGACAAACAAAGCTGCAGGGTAATGACGAAGCTAAATTTCAAACACGTTCAGAGAAACAATCTACCTAGGTGAAATCACTGATAAGCAATGGAGGGCTAGGATGAAAGTGGGAAGGGAGAGAGGAGTTAAAAAGAAATAAGCTGCCATATTTGTTTTAATCACACAAACACAGGAATATATGTTCAAATTAGATGTTTGTTGAAGTATGCTATAAAGTAAAATTTATGATTAAATGTCATTATTAAATCAAAGTGTGAAATGTTTATGCTTTTGTAAATATTTACACATACTTTTGTTAAACTGAGTATTTACTGTAGTTTCCAAAGTTCAAGGTGCATTTCCATAAATGTGAAGACAGTATTAAAAGCTGGAGAATATGAGTTTTTCAAAGACACACATAAAAAGATCTGAACTACATAAAATTCAGTGATGTTCAACAGCATCTGCTCTACATTTAGAGAGGGTAGGATAATTTAAATGTGTGTGATTTTAACTTAGTGAAATATTACTTCTGTAAGGAATTATAAACTAGTACCTGACTAGAAAAGCGACACCAGCAAAGATATAAGAACTGTTAAAAAACCACTTCTTATTTTAGAGTAGCAATGATTATTTAGCAGACCTAACTTGAATGATATCCTTGAAGTGAAAAGGTTCCCCAAGTGTGAAGATATGTCACTGTGTTCACTACTTCTCTGCCACTACACTGAGATGCCCTCACTCCACAGAAAAATACTTGTGACTCAGAGACCAGGAGGGCTTGTTAGTGGCTGGTGAGCGCCATTCAACCTCATCATTTATAAAGATCTGCGTGGCAAAAACTGCCAGTCCCCTGCCAATCTCTAGTCTTCCCCTCCTTCTTAGCAACAAAACCCTGACTTTACTCAGGACAGCAATGTTCCCAGATAAAAGATCACAGGTCCTCTTTTCCCTTGTGGCCACGTGTAGCCATTTGACCATATTACTACGGCCATAGGCTTCTATATGGAAGTTGTTAGGGGGAACTTCTGGTAGAGATTCTTGAAAGAGCCCAGGCATGGACCCTTTGGCCTTCCCCTAATTTTCCTTCCTTGCTGTCTGGACTGAATGTGATGACTACGATTATGACAGCTACTATGAGCACAAAGCAACCTTGTGGAGGGAGGCCACACCGCAGGACTGTGGCCCAGAGACAGAGGAGCTCAGGGGCTTAATGGTCATAGAGCCTGCCTTCAAATTTCTTTGTGTGTGAAAAAGAAAGCTTATGTGTTAAAGACACTGCTACTCTGAATATTCTGTTACAGCTAGCCGATTCTAATGCTGATACAATCAGTGTTCATTATTAGATGAAGACAAGTACAGTATGATGGTCCTCTGGAAAACTTCTTTCTGGAAGAAACTTCACAAAAAAATGAGAACATTCTATTAAGAAAAAAAACAAAAAGACAAAAAAACAAATGAATGAGAAAAAAAGACCTAAAACAAACCTGGTTAGCTAAGTTAAAAAATATACATACTAATATACATGAAAATACACATGTATACACATACATGGTTACAAGATCAGAGGTAAATACACAAAACTGTTAAGTGTTTATTTCTTAGTGGAATGATTATGGAAAACTGTTTTGGTTGTTTGTTTCCATTTCTACATTTTCCATAAAAGAAATGTATTTACTTTTATAATCAGCTCCCCCCTACCCCTGGAAGAACTGAAAAGAAAATAAATTACGCTAGCATTACTAAGCTGAAACCTGGTTAGAAAGAAGGTCACAAATTCACTCAGGTGATAAAACATATACAACTGGCCCTTGAACAATATGGGTTTCAATTGCATGGGTCTAACTATATGTGATTAAAAAAAAGTATTGTATAGTACTTTAAATGTATTTCCCTTATAATGTTCTTTTTTTTTTTTTTTAAGATTTTATTTATTTATTTGACAGACAGAGAGAGTACAAGCAGAGGGAGGGAACCAGCAGAGGGAGAGGGAGAAGCAGGCTCTTGGCTGAGCAGGGAGCCAGATGCAAGGCTTGACTCCAGGACCCTAGAATCATAACCCAAGCCAAAGACAGATGCCCGACCAACTGAGTCACCCAGGTGCCCCTATTTTCCTTAGAATATCCTTAATAACATGTTCTTTTCTCTAGTTTATTATAAGAATGCAGTAGAAAATACATATAGTATACAAAATATATGTTAACTGTTTGTTAATGGTAAAGCCCCAGGTCAATATTAGTAGTTAAGTTCTGGGGGAGTCAAAAGTTACACGTGGATTTTCTTTCTTTCTTTTTTTTTAAAGATTTTCTTTATTTGAGATAGAGCAAGAGAATGAGACAGCATGAGTTGGGATGGGGAGCAGAGAGAGAGGGAGAAGCAGGCTCTTCACTGAGCAGAGAGCCTGATACAGGGCTCGATCCCAGGATCCTGAGATCATGACGTGACTGAGGTCACTTAACTGAGTCACCCAGGTGCCGCTGCTTTTCATTTATTCATTGGTTTATTTATGTAGGGAGATAGCACGAGCCAGGGGAGGGGAGAAAAAAGACGGAGAATGAGAATCTCAAGTAGACTCCCTGTCAGACACTAAATTGCCTGAGTCACCCAGGCAGGCAGCCCTACATGTGGATGTTCATCTACATGGCGGGGGTTGATGCCCCTAACGCAGGCGATGTTCAAGGGTCAACTGTAACTGTTTTTGTGCTAACCAGTGCTTCTGTAATTAATCATTTTAAGAAATGAAAAAATGGAATTCAAATGCTAGCTTTTTCAAGATTGAGTAAAATTACCATGATCTTTTATATAGCAATTAAAAGAATTAGCTACACCCATCTTAGCTATTTTTACTATTGGAAGGAAGAGGAGCAGACAGTTAAGGCCAAATCACATTTGGATCTAGAGTACATTTTTCTACTAATTTCAAAACAACATATTTGCTATTATTTTAAGTCAGCACAAATTCCAATAATCAGTACAAAGCCTCTAAAACATTCTGGTTTTGGCAAAATTTCAATTTTCCACTTAAATTTTCAGTTCATGTTTGAGCTGAAAGAATTACATTTGATAAAAATATATTTTACAATCCAAATAATTTTACAAGTAATTCCTGCTTTATCTGGAACTGGAGAAAAACATATGAATTATTTGCTAGAAGCTTAGAAAATATATTTCAAGCCTACCTTCTGCTTTAAAAAAATTTATGACACAAAAAACCTGACACTCCCACTACTGAAACAATTAAAACTACTTTTTCCACTCCTCTTCAGACTTTTATTTTCTTTTTACCTGTGGTTGCAGCAATCCTGGCTTCTATTTCAGACATGTCAGCACTCATCCTCTTGCCCTCGGAGGTTGGGGGCAAGCTCTCCATGCTGCTCCCACGTGAAGCTCCCAAGCTTAAACGTCCTGATTCACTCTGTTAAAATTATAGGTCAATTTGAATTACTGAAGCTCTTTAAATTGAAAAATCCTGGGCAGCCTAGGAGGAGAAAGATATCACCTGAGATCCTTTATGGATTCTGTTCTGTTCTGAAAGAAAAGGGAAGTTTTAAGGGAGAGGAAGCTGCAATGCTGCCTTTAGGAAAGGGCAGTCACTGGAGTTGGGATTTAACGGCTACAATTATTAGTTAACCTAAATGCCTCAGGTTAAGATGGATAAAATCACTTAGAATACTTTTAAATCAATAAAAGCAAAAATATAGTAAGTTTGAACAATATGAAATGATAGACTTAGGACAAACTCCTTTAACTGGGTAGTAGAAGCAAGAAATAAGCATTTTAGTTTGTTTCTTTTTTTTGCATTTTACATTTTAATCATCAACCATTAAAGTTAGGGTCATCACAGGGAGGGAGCTGCACTGTTGACAAAGGCAGCAAACATCATCAGAAGGGAAAATAATTTGATCAGTAATAAATGGTAGGAGAATCTCATTTTATGTTTCTATTCGTATCTGTCTGCTTCAGGAATAAGATTCAGCATTTGTATAATGGAAGATGACAAACAATTTCAGTTAGTATAAACCTATGACTACTAGTAAGATCATCATATGTTTTTACTTGTAGTAACAAAACAAACCTGTTGCTTTGCCTGATTTTTCAACAATTTTGATTCTAAGCGTTTAATAGTATCATTTGTGGCTGGAACTTGCTCCATATTAGTGTCACTTTTATTACTGGTATTTGTAGAAGCGATGTCCATGAACGAGCCTAGGAAAGCAGAAATATTTATGATTACAGGCTGGGAATAATACAGATGCTTCATTCTTTTCTAAACTAACAAGACATGAATAGAAACAAAATAAGACTTTTCAAGCCAATGAAGATATCCAAAGCCATTTCATTTTATTTATTTTTTAAAAAGATTTTTATTTATTTGACAGAGAGAAACCCAGCCAGAGAGGGAACACAAGCAGGGGGAGTGAGAGAGGGAGAAGCAGGCTTCCCGCCGAGCAGGGAGCCCGACGTGGGACTCGATCCCAGGTTTCCGGGATCATGACCTGAGCTAAAGGCAGTCGCTTAACCAACTGAGCCACCCAGGCGCCCCCCAAAGCCATTTTAAATGAAATTTAAGGAAAGCACGAAAAGGGAACTAAAATAATTAGTCTTCTAATAATCAAGGATGACTGTTAAGGTTCCTAGCCTGAGCTAGTAAATCAGAGTGGCCATTAATCAAGGTGAGGAAGACTCCGGGAGAAGTTTGAGGGGAATGTCAGGAACTTAGTTTTTGGAAAATGTTAAGTTTGAGTTCCTATTAAAGATTTTTAATTATTTATTTGAAAGAGAGAGACACAGAGGAAGTACAAGCAGGGGGAGTGGGTGAGGGAGAAGCAGGCTTCCCACTGACCAGGGAGCACGACACAGGGCTAGGCTATCATCTGATAACTCCCATTTTTTTCAAAGAAACAGGCAAATAGGATCAGCTGAAAGTGAAGAGTGAAGAGATATTTGAAGTTTGAGGAGAGAGAATAAAGTATAAAATTAAGTCGTGTAGGTGAGAGGAGACAGACACCTATAGTACAACCATCCAGCATCGCTGTATCACTAAAGCATTTGAAGATGGTAAACATGTGTTGTCTCCAGTCACATTCAGCTGCACTGGTATAGGCAAGGGCAAGCCAAGTGTCAGATTTAATGCCCTGTGGTTTACCCAAACAAGCTTAAGACAAGAAATTATAATAACTATCTGGAATTAAGTGAAGAGAGGATGAAAGGAAGGATCTAAGAGAACTGTGGCTCAGTGAAAAGATGGAAGGATCAAAGGCCTGAAGGTCACAGTACTTAAAAAGAGAGAGTTTGGAGGTGGTGGTAGAAACTAATAAAAGAATTTTAGAGAAGCTCACTTTAGAATTCAGAGCAACTTAAAGATTTTCAGTAGAAATAGAATTTGGGAATAACTATTAAACCAGCTTTCAATAAATGTAATACTTTCTTTTGAAGTGGGGGAAAAGTTCAGCAAAAATATTTTTCAGTAAAAACAAAATTTTAAGTACAGGATATATATAAGTGTACATATACACATGTACCCTTTAATTGTACTTAATAATGAATGCTTAAAATGCCATATATTTTGAAAAGACAATTTTTCTAAGTTAGAGACTTATTTCTACTGTCTTTTCTTGATGATCACAAACTATAGATCGTACTACTTTGTATTTAGAAAACTAAGGAGTTTTAAACTAAAAATAAGAGTTCTTAAATAAGGGTTTCTATAGACTCTTCTATAAAGACCAAAAAGTGGAGTGTTCACTATGAAAAAATATGCTGATTTTTACATTTTCAGTGATTTCTAATATTTGATCTACCTGTATCTGTGTACAGATGATTATTTTTCAAAAAAAAGAATGACATTCCGAGCAATACAATATCCCATCTTTTTATATTTAACTATGCACAAATTCTAAGACTTGGAAGGACTTTAGTAACTCTTTAATCAGGGTACCTTCATGAAGAATGATGTACCTGGAAACCCAAAATGCAGTCAATCATATGAAATGAAGAAATTAAAATGCAAACGGAGACATCATTCACTGCCTCTTGATTATAATTTCATGGGGACAGAGACACAAAAAAATGAGGTTATTACTCTTCCAATCTATCCATTTACCTGTACTGGTGGCAGAGTTGCTCTGTCCTTCATCTGAATACTGACAAGGATACTGTAATGGCTCATCTGCTCCTGGAAAGTACTATATATGAAAAAGTAAATCACAATTTAAAATTTCTTTAATACAAAATAAATCCTGCAAGAATTAACTTGAAGAATACACATTATTTCCTTGTCCTGGGATGTGAAAGTAGTGGAGTCGGTGCTTTACTTTCCCTAAGGCATATACTGACTTTATGGATGTCTAAAGTCAGTATATGTCTTATGTTTGTGATTTTACAAAGACGATAATGTGTTACTCTTTTAAATTTCAACTGTGATCAATGCTGTGTATCTACTTAAGTAGTTATCTATTTTACACAGAGCCTAAATAGTCCTCAAGAAAACAGCTATATTTTTCTAGAGGAACATATCAAATACAATAGTAGTATTCCTTGTGATTATGTAAAATGTATTTATGTTCTCATAGCACTGACATAAACTTCCAAATTGTTGAAATTATTGTCAGTCTGACAACTGAGCCTGGTATGCCACAGAATAATTGTTAAAATATTTCAAATACCAAAGATAGATTATGCCTGTTCCTCTACAAAATGGAGATATAGTATTGGAAACTTTTGCCGGTCAAAAATTAGAATTTAGGGAAAAAAAGAAAGGTTTTTTTTTTCACATCAGAGCACATGTAAGTACAATTAAAATTGAACAATTTATATATCCCAGTGTTTTAAGGTATCTCACTACAGAAACTAACTTATTTTCTTATAAGCACATGTTTAGGGCCTAGGATTCTGTATATAGCTGGCACTCACCTATGATGGCTAAGCTTTAATCAGATTAGTTCAAGCTTCCTTTGCCTAAATCATTTTCAATACAATAAACAAATCTTTGACCATTTAGGAAGTCTACGTTTTAAGGAGATTGAAAGGTTCTTCTACTGAGCAAAATTATTCTACTGTTCTAAAATTCAGGCACTTTCATAAATATGTGAACTTTCAAAGTCAAAATACTACTCGGGAGATTTTTATTAATGTACCAAAAACTAGAGGCCTAAAATTATTCAAACAATCCTAAGTATTTGCTTCTAGACTAAGAAATTTTGATAAACATTTGAAAGGATTCTTCTAAATTAAAAAATTCTATCTATAAATCCTAGAAGTTTAACTTTTTAGTGGTAAATGAAAAGCTAAAAATATGCAAAAAAACACCACAAGGTAAAAATCATTAAATACAGGTGTCTGGGAATACAACCATTCTATTGCCTTGCATAAAAGACTGCTTGATGAAGATCTATACTCAAGAAAATTTAAAATTTAGTTTGGCAAGTATTAGAGTCAGAAAACACCTAATCCTATAAAAAGACATCTAATTTAGCTTCTCTCAGATTACAGATAAGACAACAGAACTCAAAACAAACACATCTGTCTACTAAGTTAAACAGTAGGAAAAAGCAAGTTCAGAAACCTAGTTTAGCTATCCTTCCATTATAAAGAACTAGATTTTTCCCCCCAAAATAATGTCTCCTCACGAGTAATAAATGCCCATTCTAACTTGGACAATAAAATATAAAGCAGAAAACAGCAATAACGTCTTTTCATTTTAAAATCCCATTCAAACTCAGTATATATCAAATTTCCCTAATTCCAAAGCCCCTCAAAAGAAGGATTATACCCGCATCAAGTGAGTCATTATTTTCACAATTTCCTCCATTGACGGGCGCTGAGAAGGATCTTTAGACCAACAACGAGTCATCAGGCTTTCAATGGGCTTAGGTAAATTTTTGATCAGTGGTGGTCGAGTACCTATAATTGAAAATTAGAGGGGGGAGAAAGAATGCATTTACCCAAAGAATGGTGTAAGCTTTTCATATGTACTTCCAATACAGTATTTACTTTATAGATCTTGTAATTTAAGATTTATTTTATTAGGTTTACATTATATTTTCATACAGGGGAAGGGACCCCTTATGCAAAATTAAATTACAATTTTTATATGCATTATAGTAAGAGTAAGACAGAAATAATATCTCATTTGTTCTAAACATTATTCTTTTAACAAATAATAATGGCTTAGTGGATGTTTTATTAAGAAAAATAAAATGGTGGTTTGAGGTAATCTTACTTGAACCAAATTTTGAGATTCACTGTAAAAATTTCAAATGTGTTTGAAGAATCACCTTCCATAATGGAAAAGTCATCAACTATGGCATTGTACTCACTAATCTCTAAATGACTATTTTGTCAGCAGCGGATCTTTTTGGTTGCTGTGAATCCATCACTTCACCAACTGAAAACTGTCAACTTTTGTGTAATTACCAAAATTATTAGTAAGGTCCCTAACTGAAAGAAAGCCTCAAATATAATGAAATTTTTGTAATTTCACCAACTAAGAAGTTAGTTCTTTTATGCTGTGCTTCACTGAGAGTCGATTATTTACTGACAACTGGCAGAAAAACAAAACACACTTCATCAATCTTCTAGCATTCTCTAAAATGACATTACAGGTAGTAAAATGAAAGGTAGTACAGGAAACCAAAAAGAACACTTAGGATTACTCCTGTGATGGTACTGTTTGACAAGTCTATGAATGACCTAGTTAGGCAGGTATCTGCATGATCTGTGGAACAGTGTACTATAATGCCAAGAAAATTTAAATGCTATAATCAGGATGATTATAACCTACTGACAGAAATTAAATAGAGAATGATATAAAAATTAAGAAGGCTAAGCAATTTCCCTTCATGAAGAGTTTATATTCCCAAATCAAATGCGAAATAAATTGATTAATGAAGAACATGTATTCTAACATCCTCAGTGGTTAGAAACATCACAACTACATGTCTAAAAGGAGCAGGAGGGTTAAAGGACACTGAGTTCATAAGTCGGTATAACTTAAAAATAGGGACAATGGGCATCAGAAAGAGCCGGATGGGAATCCCAGCAACACTTACTAATCTGATGACCTTGGGCAACTTCCTTTCCCTCTCTAAGTCTTGGTTTCTTAAAACTGTGCAACTGTTAAATGAAGCAATAACAGTACTCCCCTTATAAGGACGAGTGAAAAGATAAAAAGAAAGCATATGTGAAGCACTCTGTTTTGCCTTTATGAATAGCTGAAGTAACAACTCTTATTATTATTCTTTGCTCCCTCAGGAGAGAAGTCGACATACACCTCTTTAATTACTTTAACCTTGAGCAAGATTTTTTTTACTTATTGATTTTTTATTTTCTCCAGAGTCGAATCTGAGGCTTCTCTATCCCCTAGAGAAAGTCCACATAGGCAGATGGCCTTTCCTTAATTAGCAGGATCAGCAGATCTCCGCAGCCTTGGGCAAAGGACAGGACCACTCTCAGCCCTGCCCTACCTGATTTTCGGGGTGAGGAGGGTAGGAGACTGATGACAGCCAAGTATTCTGGTAACAAAGAACTGGACATTTTAATGTTAGGGATAAACGGTCTTCTTTGAGACAGATAACTGTCCAGACAGAAAATGTATAAAATACATTAAAGAAAAATTTGTTTTTACGAACCATTATGAACAGCCCACATGATACGGAAAGCTGGGCCACCAATCTCATCAAAGGGTTTCCGACGTGTTATCACTTCCCAAAGGATAATACCCCAGCTGAAGACATCACATTTTTCACTGTAATTACTACCTAGAGAAAAAGGTGGTAGAATTTCAAGACACTATTCCATACGACTTACAGGAACAACTGCTTTCATAAATTTTTAAGAACGAGCACTGTGTACAAAAACAGGAGGATGCTGCATGTAGAGCTGAGAAATTACTCTTTCTTAAGTACTTTAAGTCTCTGCAACAAAACATTTATTTATGAATTACGTATTAATGATGCACTAAAAAAACCCACTTTAGAAAGGTGGTCATTTTCTATCTTTTCATGAAGGCGCACAGGATTTGTCTTTTATTTATTCAGACTTATACTTTCCATAGGACAGAGTATGAAACATTTGTACTTTCCTTTCTATAATTTTTTAATCTTAAATTTTCTTCCCCCATTCGTTCTCTTGACAGAACTACTCTACTATCACAGCAGAAGAAATTTCTCATTTATTTTTTTTATTTATTTATTTTTTTAAAGATTTTATTTATTTGACAGAGAGAAACACAGCCAGAGAGGGAACACAAGCAGGGGGAGTGAGAGAGGGAGAAGCAGGCCTCCCGCCGAGCAGGGAGCCCGATGTGGGACTCGATCCCGGGTCTCCGGGATCATGACCTGAGCCGAAGGCAGTTGCCCAACCAACTGAGCCACCCAGGTGCCCCAGAAATTTCTCATTTAATGATAAGACTTTCCTTTCAATATCTGGCAAGATAAAATTCTTCATTTGCAAACTTAAAAGTTCTAACCAGGAAAATTATGAATAACAAATTTACAGTATGCAGATTATGCTACAAAATTTATAGAATCACCAAATTGGGTCAATCAGCAAAATAACCAAAAAACCCTCAAAAACTCCAAAAACCCATGTAAGAATGATTATAGTGATAGTCACACATGTACTCAGCATGGACACCATGCATGCACTAAGAAAAAAGTACACTGTAAGCACTAAAATATTAAAATATAATTTTGGTTATAGGGACTGACATCGTTCAGAAATGAAGAAATCTATATAGCCTTATAGTATGAACTTTATTACTCTAAATTTTAAAAGTAACTTTTATTTCTGGCCTCTTTTGTATAAACAAATCTTTTTGTTCGTCACACTACAATAATACTATGTGATTTTAACGCACAGAAAAACATTTTAAATGAATTGTTTAAGGGGCGCCTGGGTGGTTCAGTTGGTTAAGTGTCTGCTTTCAGCTCAGGTCATATTCCATGGTCCTGGGATCAAGCCCCACATAGGGCTCCCTGCTCCATGGGGAGCCTGATTCGCCCTTTCCCTCTGCCTGCCACTCCTCCTGCTTGTGCATGTGTTCTCTCTCACATATAAATAAATAAAATCTTTAAAAAAATAGTTTTAAATCAATGTATTCTGTATATGAACTTAAAAATAGAAGCATTATTTAATTTTGTATAATTTAACATTTGCTGGTTCATTCACTTTTTAATTGAATTTTATGGCAAAATAACTGCACTCAAGTGAACAACTGCATGGCAAATTTCTTTTTCTCAAATGGCTAAAAACAAAGGAAAAAAAATTTAAATTCATCAAAAATAAAAGAAATAAGCCATAATTAGAATCTGATTACTAAACATATCTTAATTTAATGGACAGTCATACTTCCTAACATACAAATCACACATCTTTAGTTCAATTTTTCTCATTTAAAAGACAACTTGATGTTTTCATACAGAAACCTATTATGAAATTTATGGGTCATTCTTTTATAACTCGAGTGAGATACGGAGATGTAAAAGGAATTAAACGTAAGCTCACCTTTACTTGTCTTTCTTAGTATCATATTTCTACCAAATTACTTGCATTCCTTTTAAGGCATGCTCATGTAGATGTCAATTTTTAATTGCTAGGAAACCAATACAAAGTACAGCTGATTTTTTTTTTTTAAGATTTTATTTATTTATTTGACAGAGAGGAACACAGCTAGAGAGGGAACACAAGCAGAGGGCATGAGAGAGGGAGAAGCAGGCTTCCAGACAAGCAGAGAGCCAGATTCGGGGCTTGATCCCGGGACTCTGGGATCATGACCTGAGCCGAAGGCAGATGCTTAACAACTGAGCCACCCAGGAGCCCTTATAGCTGATTCTTGTTATTCTTGGTATTTATGTTCTATAAAGTTTCTGTGAAGACTGGACTAGTGAAAGCTAAGTCATTTGCTCATGAGGCAATCAAGGTTAAGTTCCTGTGAACCTCTTAATGTCAACTGATCAGTATATAATCTTGTTTTACACGTGTTTCTGTTTAAGACACCTTATTTAATATATATGTAGGTTCATTAACACTGAATTTTGGAACAGCAGTACAATTCATACCTGAATAAAGATTAGCTAGCATATGTATCTTCTCTGTTAAGACATATCACTGCCTTGTTAGGAACACTGGAAATCACTTCAATCCTGCCTTTGGAGGCCAACTTAAACAGTGAAATCACCAACAAAAAGCACATAAAATATGAAAAAAACATAGCTAAGTGATTAAAATGACACAACATAAGAGGTGATATAAGAAGGCCGTGTGTTGTCTTGTTCCTTAGCTGGGAACATGTGTTGGATGACTCAAAATTTTCCCCTGCTCTGTACATGCCTACAAATAACCATGAAAGTACTATGAATACTGATTTTAGGGTTAAAAATAGGTATGTTTTATAGTTGCAATAGGCGGAATATGAAAATGAGGCTTAACTGTACATATACTTGAACTTGCACAGGATACTGCTAGACAATACAAATCCTTCTATAAGATTTCAGATCTAGGGCTGTATTTATTTACACTCTCTTAGACTTTAGTACAGTTGACCTGTTGATACTGGTTTGAATTGCAGAGGTCCACTTAAATGTATATTTTTTTTTGAGAAATACAGTACAATACTATAAATGTAGTTCTCTTATTATTTTCTTAACAACATTCTCTTACTTTAGTTTATTTTAGTGTAAGAGTAAGTACTTAATGCATACATAAAACATGTTAAAAGACTGTTTATGTTATTACTAACGCTTAAGACCAACAGTTGTCTATTAGTAGTTAGGTTTGGAGGAGTCAAAAGCTACATGTGGATTCCCAAATGCACGGGATGGTCAGCACCACTAACTTCTGCCTTGTTTAAGGGTCAACTGTATATCCTTTCTCGTAAGTACTATGTAGAAATAAAACCACTGAAAAAGGGTAAAGCCATAAACACACACTAGATGTACATGGAATAAGAAGGCAGATTACCAATCACAACATGCTTCTGTCATTTACCTTCAAAAACTTCAGGTGCCATCCAAGCAGCACTCCCCTTGTTATTGGTCATATGAGTCTGAATGTCACAGGCTGTACCAAAGTCACAGATTTTTAATACTGTCCCGCCTGCAACCAGCAACAAGCTGTTTACAAAATCAAAAACAAAGGTTTTAAAACCAACACTTGATATCTACAATAAAAGAAGAGACATTTGTGGTAATAGAAATGGTCAAGTAAAACATCATTCAACTTTTGTCAAATGCTCCTTGGTCACTCTAATAGCTCAATGGAGCTATTAGCAAAAAGTAAATGACCTTAACCTAGTTCTCTTAAGGAGACTGCTAGATCCACATTTCAATGTGCTCATCTCTATCTCAATAGTCTTTCCTGACTATACATCTCTCTGGGCCAAAATAAGGCATGGGGTTTTAAAAAAGTTCTAGTAGGTCAACATTATGCGTTCTAAAATGGAAGTAAATGGATGTCAACACCTTCGTAAATCACTTGTCCCCTAAACTCAATGTACCTATTGCAGTGTTTTACAAGCTGCAGACAGAAACCTAGTCATAAAATCTCAATCATAAAATTCTAGATCAGAGATCTGGAAACCTACGTTATAAAGCTAATTCAATAGACTCTAATAGCACTTAAAAAAACAGAATAGAAAATATCAAAGTGCATCACAACTAGTAAAATTAAATATTATTTGGTGTATGTTGTTTCAGTTTTATATACACTAATATGTACATATAGGCAGATAGACTGTGAAGTATTTCTTATTGTGGATCATGGTCCAAATGTTTGCAAACCTGTTTTTTTCTTATTAACCTTATGGTAAACAGAAATAAGTCTTTAGTTTAGCCTAATGTTGCCAGACTGGTTAGTTGTTCACTGACCCCATTTCCTTCCCCTCCTGGGCATAAAAGATTACTTTCCAGACTTCTGAGTAGTTAGATGTGGCTATATGACCATTCATATAGCCAATAGGGTATATATATGGCTATATTCATATAGCCAATGGGTCATAGGTCAAAGTGATGTACTTCACTTTCAAGCCTGGCCATAAAAATCTCTCACATAAACCTATTCCTTTTCCTTTCCTCATATACCACTGAAAGCAGAGGATTTTGAACTATAAGGAACGCGGGATCCTGAGCCACCATGTGAGAAACTCACTATTTCATTTTGGACTTTATATGAGTAAAAAAAAAATAAATAAATAAACCTGTATTTTTTAAAGCCATGAGATTTCAGAGCCTACCTATTTTAACAGCGCCACTCTAACCAATGTAAGAAATTAGTATAGAAGTGGATGCTACTGTAACAAAAATCTAATGTATTTGGTATTAGCTTAGCAGTAGGCAGCAAGAAAGCTGAAACCGGAGGCTGGAAAGATAGAGATCCATGTAATGACATGGCAAAACATTTGGTAAAATTTGTCTCCTATGATAATTTGTGGCCTTGAAGGACTAGAAAAGCTGACTGCTTTTAAACTCCAAATAGCAGGAAATAAGGGTGACAAAGGCCCTTAAGACTCAGTACTACAGCAAAGAACAACTTAAGGAATGTACTTCCCACATAAACTTGATGGTTTGAAGGTGCCTCTGCTCAGCTAAGAAAAGGCAATGTGGCCAGAAATCAAATAAACCAGGTTCAAGATTTTGTCTAAGAAAGAATTCTGGTAATAGTCACAGGCACATGAAATTGATAGGAACCAGGACGATAATAAGTCTACTCTGGAGTAAATTATATTGCCGAATGAACCACAAATTTCTAAATAAGACTTCTGATTGTTTTTGGGTCTTATAACAATTCTCACGGCCCCAGATCTACATAACCAGGGTGCAGCTGGTGAAAATCCATACAGCTTTGGAGGAGAGTATATGCCAATACCCACATCTCACATGGTATGAAGAATGCACAAGGAGGAATCTACAAAAGGGTGATGCTTGGAATCATGAGAAATGGATAAGGGAGTTCTTTGACAAGGGCCAAAGGAAGGTCTGATCAAGACCCTCTCACAAATCCAGGGCAGAAGGACCAGACAATGCCAAGACTTCATCCCTATAGACTAGGAACTGCTATATGCCTCCATGCTTCCCTTTTCCCGGTGGTAACTTTTACTGATTGTGCTTTCTGCTATTACGTACTGTGTGAGTTGGGAGAGAGGTGACAGGTAACTTGTCCTTTCAATTCATTAGTTTCCAAACTATGGGAGGCCACATCTAGACCAGTTGGAGGACTGCCTGTCATCCTGAGACGTTCACCCTGGACCTGGATGATGACTGGAAGAGCCTTTGCGATGTTTAACTGGCAAAGGGTAATAAGTGGTTCTAACCTGTGGTTAGAGCAGTAAATACTCTGGGTGACTGGGACTGGCCAGCTGCTCATAAAAGCCATCCCCTTCTTCCTCTGGGACATATAAGACATTTCCCAACCTCTCTTGCAGGTAATTATACCTAAGACTGAGTTGTGGCCACTGATATGTGGGTAGCAGCAGGGTCACTTCTAGGCCTGGCTCAAAAAAAACCTCTCGTATGTAATCTCCATTCTCTTTATTTGCTGGCGGAATGCTTAAAGTTCCCAAAGTCCTGGAGGATGGCAGAAGTACAAGACTGAGGGAGCTTAACTGGGTCCTTGAATGACAATATGGAAGATCATCTGCCAAACAGGAACACCTGTTTTGGATTTCACATGCGTGAGCAATAAACTTCTATTGTGATAAACCCAGTATTAGCTACAGCAGCTGGTATTAAAACAACTAATATTCCTAGCTATTATGATTCTGTTAAAGAAACTGATACTCCGGGTCTCAGGTTTTTTTATATTCCAATGTAACTTATTCCTCCTATAAAAACTGAAATCAATATAAGGCATTTTAAAAGTGTAATAACAACTATGAAAGTAAAAAACAATTTTTATTAGCTTATTAGCTTAAAGTCATGTGTAAACAAGTAGAAGTAATTCTATTTGTTTTCTGTAAACAAGTAGAAATAATTCATTATTTTGAATCCCCTTCAACCACCTTCTCTTACATGCAAAAACGTGTTTTTGTTTTACATAACCAACATTTATCTTTATGTATGTTCACTTATTTTGTTTCACCATTCCTTCTTGACTCTTATGCTTGTCTTATGTAATCATTCTCTTTCTTCCCCAAATACCTTCAGTTAAGGTCCACTTATAGTGAATTCTCTCAGGTTTTTTTTCAGAACATCTTTAACTCCCACCCTTCTCCTTAAAAGTAATTTAGGGCAGGTACACTATTTTCTTTCAGCTCTGTGAAGTTATGATTCCATTTTTCCAGCTTCCACTAACAGTGCTAGAAACTATACTTCAGTCTGCCAATCCTTCGCAGGTCTCTTTTCTAACCAGCTGATTTAAAAATCTCCCTTTTTGGGACGCCTGGGTGGCTCAGTTGGTTGGGCGACTGCCTTCGGCTCAGGTCATGATCCCGGAGACTTTGGGATCTAGTCCCACATCGGGCTTCCTGCTCGGCGGGAAGCCTGCTTCTCCCTCTCTTACTCCCCTTGCTTGTGTTCCCTCTCTGGCTGTGTTTCTCACTGTCAAATAAATAAAATCTTTAAAAAAAAAAAAAAATCTCCCTTTTGTTTTTGTTGTTCTGTAGCCTCTCTAACGTGTGTCATAGGGTAGACTTCATTTATCCTGTTCAGAAATCATACCTTTGTCCAGAAAATTCCAGCCCATCTCTCCTGAATTATAAACTCTCTCCATCCTATTTTCTTCTACTGGAGTTCTGTGCCGTTAGTCCTGTCTTTCCTTTCCTTGTGTTCCTTAACCTATCACTTTTCTCATTTACTTACTTGTTTGCATTGCATTCTGGGTAAATACAGATATATCTCACAGCCCATCAATTCTCTTGTCACTTCTTTCAGATCTGCTATTTAAAATTTTTAATTATTCCTAAATGTTGTATAAATGTTGTATTTTGTTCTTCTGTAACAACAGTTTATCCCTTGTACATTTTAATTCCTTTTTGAGGGTAAATAATATAAGCATATTTACTTTATTTCATATTGATAATTCCAAATATCTAGAGTCTTAATATTTGAGGGCTCACTTCTGCTTTGTGTTATTTCTTTTACTCATGGTAACTTGGACCCTAATGGATGTGGCAATTTTTATTGTGGCTTCATATCTGATCAATTTTAATCAGAAATAATTAACAGTCTGGACTGAAAACATAGGACTTTAAAATGGAGTTTCACTTACGATTAGATGCCCTGGGACACAACCAATCCCTAAACACTTTTAATCTGTTTTGTTGGGATTTTTCTTGATTGTACAAGTAGGGCAAATTCAAACTCGCAACATGTGGGGAGATGTCTGTTAAGAAATAAATGCTTACTAGTCAGAAAACTGATATTTTTTCCGTCCCACTTTTAAGTTGTTCCCTCCAAGGATCCTAAATTTATGGACAGAGCTCAGTTCTGCTACTTTCCCTGGTGCAGAACAAAGGACCTATCTCCAGTTACACAAGAGCCATTAACACTGGGGCTCTACATTTTTGATAATAACAGAAGCTCACAGAAGAGTCCCTTAGCTTCCATGATTGGGTTAAATTCTCTCAGGATTCAGTGCTTTTCATTATTGCCCTGATGATTTCCCTTATTTTCTTTTAAGATCACCTATGCATGTAAAAGGATATTTGCTGCCATATGCAGTATCTCTGGGTGTTTGTTGTAGGATGGTTTTTCAGTTGCTCTGGTACGCCATACTGTGGAGTGTCAGAATTCTTATCATATGAGCATAACCATCAAAGCCACATTTCCATACAGTGTCAATCAGCGTGCACTGGTTGTTAGGAATTAAATGCAGAGATATCCTGGCTTAACTTCATGTGCTTTTCAAACCAGGGTATGAAACCTTACTACTCTATCAGCGTATGCTAGGATAAGTGGCAGGAAGCCTACAGAGCACTTCTAGCATTTTTCCATGGACCATCACTTTTACTCAGTTTTAAGTATTTTTAACATCTTAACACTAACTTTAAAACAAATTACATAAGATACCAATGCAAAATTTGCATGCAAAGTTCCTAAAGAAGGGTTATTTGGGCTCTGTTCCTAGTCTTAGAATGGGTGAGGTTACACTGTATCATAACTTTGTTCAGGGGGGATAGCAAAGTTTGAGAAGCACCAACTTAGGGCATTAAATAGTTGCAGAATCTCAAAACATCAAAAGATTCAGTAGCATTGTATTTTCTAAAAACAGCTCTGTAAATTAAGTCTTCCAAGTCTAAGATTGCTTGTAAGACCAATACTAGTTTCAAGTATTTACTTAAGAGGTAAGACGGAATATTATTTATCTATTAAAAATAGAGGTTAAAAAAAAAAAGAGGTAAATACTTGAATAAAGTGATATGAAAAGATGCCCATGTAACTGAAAAAAGCAACATTATATATAGTATAACTCATACACTGTTAAAAAACAAAACAGTGGTTACATCTGAAGGAGTAGGAGGCAGGAAAGACTTCCTTTGTTTTTTTTTCTAACTATCTGAATTTATTTTTAATCACAAACATACCTTATTTGAAAATAACATAATTTTTTTAAAAAAGTAAAATAACCTCTAAGGAAGGAAAAAAGTGGTCCTTATTTTAAATGTCCTTATTTTTAAGATACTTCTAAAAATGTTCAGTCCCAAAACCATTTTTTCTTTTTTTTTATTAACATATAATGTATTATTTGCTTCAGGGGTACAGGTCTGTGAAATCATCAATCTTACATAATTCATAGCACTCACCATAGCACACACCCTTCCTAATGTCCATAACCCAGCAACCCTATCCCTCTCCCCTCACCCCCCAGTGACCCTTAGTTTGTTTCCTGATATTAAGAGTCTCTTATGTTTTGTCTCCCTCCCTGGTCCCATCTTGTTTCATTTTTTTCCCTCCCTGTCTCCCATGACCCCCTACCCTGCCTCTCAAATTCCTCATATCAGAGAGATGATATGATAATTATCTTTCTCTGATTGACTTATTTCGCTCAACATAATACCCTCCAGTTCCATCCATGTTGTTGCAAATGGCAGGATTTCATTCTCTTTGATGGCTGCATAGTATTCCTGTGTGTGTGTGCACGCGCATACCACATCTTCTTTGCCCATTCATCTGTTGATGGACAGCTAGGCTCCTTCCATAGTATGGCTATTGTGGACATTGCTGCTATAAATATTTGGGGGCATGTGCCCCCTCAGATCACTACATTTGTATCTTTAGGGTAAATACCTAGTAGTGCTATTGCTGGGTCTTAGGGTAGCTCTGTTTTCAACTTTTTGAGGAATCTCTATACAGTTTTCCATAATGGCTGCACCAGCTTGCATTCCCACCAACACTATAGGAGGGTTGCCCTTTCCCTGCATCCTAGCCAACATCTGTCGTTTCCTGATTTGTTAGTTTTGCCCATTCTGACTGGTGTGAGGTGGTATGTCACTGTGGCAAAAACCTTTTCTTATCCTTAGAATGTGTGTTTGTGGAACGGAACTCTTATTATTGTTAGAATAACTTACTGAAAGACTTCCAGAAAATTTCCTGAACTTAAGATTCTAATTTTTCCTAGGTGCTATATTACCCAAGTATAATCACGAAGTAGTATACCCTTACTTAGGTTTTCCTCTTGATGACAAACAGAAATAAAGATAAGGTGCACCACCACACTGTAGTAACACTCAACAGCAATATATGGGGTCCTCTGAAATTATAATTTTTATAAATTCTTTGTATATAATTTCATACTACAATTCTAACTGGAGAGATTATTTCGAAATTAGTTTCTTTTTAGTCCAATATGACTATGATAAACAAGATAAACTGCTATACACACTCCATGTCATAAATACTCCTATGATAACTCAAGTGGAAAGAATGCTAAATACAATTTACCTTTATATGCACATCAACCAAAAATTTCCTGTTTTACTGTTCTTCTTCCAGCTCTAACTCTTTACCCAACCAAAGAACTATAACTGGTTTTCCTTATTTCTTCTTGATAGATTCAAGATGATTTTTCCTGAATGACTTTTATATTATTATTTTAATTTGTACTCCTTCACTAAGATTTTAATAGGTCACCAGCCATGAACATGATAATCAAGGCTCACTAAAATACGTGCCTAAATGATCTCTGTAGGCTTACATTTACACAGCTAGGCCCAAAACATACTTCTATTTTTGAAGTACATGTGAATGAACTTGCAAAAGATGAATAAAATAGGGCACAAGTTGACATTACATAAAATACCTAACCAAATCATCAGGTGTCTTCTTTATATGCTGTTCTGAGGACTTCTTCCTGACCATGGGATCCATAGTTTACCAGTGATAATAACATAGTATGTGTGTTTGTATATAAAATTATATATGAAAACATAGGTATTTCAAAGAATTTTCTTTTTCCCAGTACATTCTGAGCAATTAATTCTAACTCTAAAGCCCAGTTTGTATACTGGATGTCCTGAAGACAATCTGAAATACTATAGGATGAGGACAACCATACGGATGCCCAAGAGGAATGCATGATCTAAGCCAGCTTCCTGTAAATATACTGATGGTATTTATTAACAAAAGCAAGAGTCCATATCTACAAGTGATTTTAGTAGGACATAACTGGTCTAAGTAGGTTCAAGTAAATAAATCTATGGGGTATGAGTAGACGAAGAATGAAGGTAGTCATTTTAGTTGTATAATTATGGGATAGAAAAGACGTTGGATATTTTCATGTATATTGTTTAACAATAGTCAGTTATTTCAAGCTAAACTATGCAGAAGAAAAGGGATACTTTTGAAGAGTTCCATCTGATAGTTTCTGGCTCTTCCAGGAAAAAGAGGCTATATACATGATGCTTGCTTATATCTTTTGAATCCTTAGTCAATTTGCTGCTGGAAAAGAGCTATGATTCTCATGGATTTGTTCTGGCAATTTACCTATGTGTTAAGAGGAGCAAAAGACTCAATCTTCCTGAAAAGGGAAGAAAGACAAAGTGATTTCTTCTTCACTAGCCAAGATAGGTAGCTAAGGCAAGAGTCTCAAGGAGTCAAGTTAAAAAAAATAAGTGACATGAATCTGGATCTTAAATATTTTTTGACCAGGGACCTAGGGCAAGAGAAATCAGTTTAAGCCTGAGAGTAGAAATAAGGTATACTGGTGAGAACAGTCATTCCAAGAGCTGAAATCTATGCAGAATATATCAAGCTGTACCCAGAAGGGACACTTTAAAGCTACCTGTATCAAGAGAATGCAATACTTGAGACTGATTTCCTACGGGAAACCTCTTATATGAGGACTGATGTGGTGGCTGGTGGAATGGGGAGAGAGAAATTGGCATGTGAATTTTTTTAACTCTGTCACAATTGGAAGAAGAAAAAAAATCAGAGAAAAAAGAGGACAATACCACATGTGTGTGTTTTCTTTAACTGAGTACCTAAGCAAACAAAAAACCCCCAAAGTTTTAGCCTTTTAAAGTACTTATTTAGGGAGTTTTGAAGTTCTTTCAAAGCCCTAGGATCCTTAATATAAAGAAATCCAGAATATTTTCAATTTCTACCCAGATGCCAGAAATGTCCTTTTGCCTTCCTACAAAACTGCAAATAATAACTACTCTGTAAATTTTTGCAGGTGGACATTGTACTAGCTATTAGGAATATAGGGGGGAATAAGACAAACACTACAGGTGGACATTGTAGGACACTACAGGTGGACATTGTAGGACACTACAGGTGGACATTGTAGGACACTACAGGTGGACATTGTACTAGCTATTAGGAATATAGTGGGGAATAAGACAAACTTGTCTTTGCTCTTATGGACCTGACTGGGGGCAACAATATACACAGCAGGCACAAAATAAGATTTATAGGCTAATCAATTATAGAAGTATGCCAATCTATGGCAAAAATTAAAATAAAAATCTGACTAAAATTAAAATCCTACTAATGACAAAGTTTTAAACTGCAAGCTTAGATAAATGACGAAATAATGAAGATGAGTTAAACATAAACACTCTCAAACAAGCCAAAAAGGAAGAGAAAAGATAAAGTCAAATTCAACAACTAGCTTGAATTAGGAAGTGTGCAGAGGGTTGGGGGGAGAGACAGAGATAGATACCACACTATTAGAACTTACTTTGGTGGTTTCAGGTCCCTGTGAATTAGAGCTTTGGGTTGCATGCTGTGAAGATAAGCCACTCCTTGGGAACACTGTAAACACCAACTCATTGCATGGGCAGCAGTGTAATACGGCAATGGTTCAGCGCCATGCAGCACTGCAAAAGAAAGGCACAAACTAAAAAGAACTTTATTGCATACAACAAGAGACACAAAGTGAATGCAAGCACTATTGGAACATATGACTGAGTATTTTTCTACACATGTTCCCATCAGTCCTGCTTTTAATTCTTTTCTAAATACAAAGATGGAAATATCTAATAATTTCAAATGGGTAACTATCACATAAATACCTAAAATGTAATAGTACTGCTATTAAATGTTATACTTATGCTCTAACAAAATTAATATGAATTACACTTTTCCATTCTGCGAGTCTTTCACACAATAATATCAATTATAAGCAATGTGATGTTTATACTACTGTAAGAGAGAGGCAGAGAAGTAGTACCAAAAAAAAATAAGACAATGTATGTCAAGATGTTCACAATTATGCTTTCTACAAGAGCTAAAAAGTAGAAATAATTCAACCAAGTAAGACAATGGAGTATCAAAGATACCCATCAACAATTATGAACACATGGAGAGTAAATATAAATAAAAATTTAAATAAAGTGGTAATTTAAAAAATAAAATGCAACCATTTATTTTATATAAATGCAACAATAATATATTTATTATGTGGCTGGTGTTTCTTAAGAGTGAAAAACTTAGCTGTTCTATAAAAATAACTAAATGACCTACTTTCACTGTTATAATTAAAATGATTTGTGAAGTCAACAATTTTATCATTATTAAATAATTATCAAATATTCATAATAAGTATCAATTATTTATCAAATCTTAACAAATTTATCAATTAAAATTATGGATAGACTTCTAAATTTCACATACTAATGTAGCATCTCATCTTTTCATTTCTGATCTTTAGCAGATTTTTAATTACCTCCTTTTGAGATTCTAAAGGTAAACTGTGAAGAACACTCAGTAACTAACAGTGTATATTAAAAGCTTTTTAATGATTTTACTCTACTAGATAATGACAAGTCTAATGACACTCACCATTATATAAAGAGCCCCCTTCAGCATATTCCATCACAAGACATACCTAAAAGAAACATATGCCAGTATAATTAACCACAGGGCTATAACATCTTAGGTGACTTGAGAGATAACTGAGTTCAATATTTAATTTTATAAATGTATAAAAAATTATTCTTTTCATCTCTACTATGTGAATGATACTAATGAAAAAAAGAAGTGGATCTATGATCTAAGGCTTTGTCTTGTAGGGGCACAGTGTCTAAAAGTGGAGATGTGTATAAAAACATAATTGTAAGACCTTTGAAAGCTTTCGCCAGTGCTGAATAGATGCTGTCACAGAATGTCATAAGTCTCATAAGATGAGGTTAGTGGATAAGACCACCCAAGATAACTCCTCACTATACTGTGTTGCTAACAGACAACAAATACATAAAGTGTAATTAAAAAAAAAATACATAACAGATCAAAATAGCTTCATAAACTACACACCGGCAAACATTTACTATGTCAATGCTTATAGCCAGGTGACAATGAAAAAGTGACAAACTTACTGGATTCAAGCAGGCTCCATATAGCTTTACAATATTAGGATGGTTAACACGGGATAACTGTCGAAGCTGTAACAAATTAAGGTTTCTTTTAAAAGATGCTAAGTTTGAGGAATTGATTACATTATATCATTACAATTTTAGGGTGTATAAAACATTAGTTTAATGGTTCAGCAATTATTATACACTATGTAGCAGGTACTGTGGTCACAAATGCCTGCCCAGCATGGAAAAGATTCCCTGCTCTGGAGCTCTCACACTTTACTTGGGAGACAGACATGTAAACAAATAATTAAGGCAAAATACAAAGTGCTATAATAGGAGTATGAACAAGCCATGATAAGTGAAAATAAGAAAAAATAAACTTTAACAAGAAATGTTAGGACAACATCCTGGAGAGGGCACTGAGCTTAGTTATCCAAGGGAAAAGAAGCTATGTGACCATCATCACCTTCTGAGCTACAACTTCAGAGCCTGCCTAATTCTGTGCCAGGTCGTGGTGGGCACTTGACAGACACTGTATAATTCTCACAACTCTGCAAGGTAGGTACTGTCATTTCTACCTTTAAGCAAAGGGGTCTTTGGGGCGCCTGGGTGGCTCAGCCAGTTAAGCAGCTGCCTTTGGCTCAGGTCATGATCCCAGCGTCCTGGGATCAAGTCCCATGTCCAGCTCCCTGTTCAGCAGGGAGCCTGCTTCTCCTTCTCCAGCTCCCCCTGCTTGTGTTCCCTCTCTTGCTATCTCTGTTATAAATAAATAAAATCTTAAAAAAAGAAAAGAAAAGGGACCTTTAGGATACGGCTCAGAGAGGGTTAAGAGAGAGAGAGGCTAAGTAACCTACAGCTACTGACTTAAAATCTGCACTCTTTCTGCAGATGTGTACTATCTTCTCCAATCTCTTGAATTAATCCCCTCTTCTCCATTCCCCTTACCACTGCTTTAGTAATTCCAACATGAACTGCTGCAGTAATTACTGCAGCTATTTTCCTAGCTGTTCCTCCCTACTTCCTAGTGGTAGTACCAAGTACCTATGCAAATAATCTTCTCCAATCCAATGAATCACAGTGAGGTAAGGTTTGGCTGTATTGTTTCTTTTGCTCTATACCTCAAACTTCTATTAATGTGTCCCTCCAAACTGCACCTTATTCTCTTTCTTCTCCTCTCTTTTCTGTCTTTCCCCTCTCTTCCTCTTCTATACTGCTGGTTCATATGAAGTCCACTAAGGTAATCCTTTTTACTATATGCTACTAGAAAGCTGTATTTCTCTACAGTCAACATTTGTGTATTTTTAGTCCTAACACAACAATATCATTATTTATTATATTCATTATACATAAAAATACAATTATTGTATTTCATTTTCTCAAGGTTTAGCACTGAGCTTCGGATAGCACATTATTTAAGCATTTATTTCTGCTCTTTCCCCAAATCCCAAGACATTGAAAGCATTTTTTCAAGGCAAAAGTTCAGAAGGATGAAGAGAACATGAAATCAGAAAACAGCACACACTTTTGGAAGTTGGAAAACAAATGACGAGCAATAACTGACACAGCAGACCTTAAAAAAAAAAGAAGAAAAAGAAAAAGTAAAAGTCAGTAGAATTGAGATTAATCTCATAAAACCTCCAAAGGGTTGGGAGTGGTGGTAGTACCAGGAACCTATGCGAATAAGCCAACAAAGGACCAGAGAGATTTAGCTGAAAGGCAGACCAGATTCTCTCCCTTCCCTTCTTCAGTTTAGTGACTGCCTCCTTATCATCTCAATGATTAGAGGTTGATTCTTTTTTTTTTTCTTTTCTTTTTTGTTTTTTTAAAGAGGATTTTTTTTTTTTAAGATTTTATTTATTTGACAGAGAGAAACACAGCCAAAGAGGGAACACAAGCAGGGGGAGTGAGAGAGGGAGAAGCAGGCTTCCTGCCAAGCAGGGAACCTGATGCGGGGCTCGATCCCAAGTCTCAGGGATCATGACCTGAGCCGAAGGCAGTCGCCTAACCAACTTAGCCACCCAGGTGCCCCTGAGAGGTTGATTCTTTGATACAACAAAGAGTCTCTGGATCAGGGGACACAACAAAGCTAAGGGATGAGCTCAAAGTAGCTACCTCTGAGAAGCGGAAAACTTAATGGGAGGAGTTCTAGGGGATTAAAGTAAAATAAGACTATGTAGAGAACTATTTGACAATTGAATTACCTGTACATATAACCTTGAAAAATTTTTTTTTATCCAAGCTATTATAATCTTTTTGACTCCTAATTCCTAGAATTTAACACATACACTCTTAGCTAGTTTTGTGAAAAGTGCCAATGCACTTTCAAGACCTTATCCAAACCATAAACAAAAATGAATAAGGCATGGCTGAGGCCACTCTTGGAGCATACTACTAGAAATCATCTTTTTTTCATGAGGACCCCAAACTATCAGCATTTCTCTACTCATTCAATTACAACAATCCCCTTCATCATATCCCAACTAAATTTTCATTCTCTATATTATACATTAAAAAATATCATAAAGCATATTTGCAAATTATAATTAAATACAATTACAGATATAAATTCAGAAAGGTTTGTAAGGTGAAGACCACTTATCAATTGGCCAATGAGGGGAAAAACCCACTAATTTAAGGAACCACTGCGATCTAGTATACAAAACAGTACAAAATTAATAAAGAATAAATTTGACAATACAATTGATTATTAAATTCATGATTATTGAATTCTCTTTCATCACTGAATCTGTAAGAGAAGGGAGTTGTAGATTTTCATGCTAAATGAAAAGAAAATCAAATTTGAAATTATTTCCCTGTAAAGTGATCTCATTTGAATTTCTAAAAATATTCAGTCAGTAATGAATGCATAAAATTTCCCTTCTTAATTTTAGATAATGGGAGAGAATACTGTTTCTTTTCTATTTTAAAATTTAAATCCTATGCCTTGAAATAGATCTGAATTACATGGATGAGACTGTATTTTAATTCAGGGATGAATTCATTTATGTAGTTAAAAGTTTTTTCCCCCCAATTTTTAATCAGAATTAAGAGTGTGAATGAAAAATGTTTCTACAGCATTATTTTTGGTTCAACCAAATTGCTGAGGTTATATTGCTGAAGTATAAATAGAAAATGACAACTGGGAAACAACTTTTTCATAATATTAAATTCACAGAGTATCATAGGCAAAGAATTATACATTAGAAACAACATTTCAACTTACCTCTACAATAAAAGCTTTCCTTTCAGATTCACTTTCTATTTGTTTAATAGCAACATCTTTTGCTCTCCATTTAGCTTTACAAACCACTCCAAAGGCTCCTCTTCCAACAACCTGAGTTAAAATAAAATAAACAAACACCCATGAGAATTAAAAATAAATAGATCCAGCCCAACATATAACATTGAAGCCAACTTGAAAGACTTATTGAAAGATTTAGAAATCATCACTATCTGGTTTTGCCACTGAGCAAAACAATTAGCCATGATGAATAACAAACAGGTCCTGAAACAAATTTCAACTTTACGACAACATTAGGCCAAGAAGGTATGAATGGAGACTAGAGACTATCAATATTACTATGAAATAATAACTATGAATTTAAAATATTCTTCAACCATGCATTTAAAAATACTTCAAAGCAACTGGTACGTAGTAGGTATCCTCCTGTTTTATTTTCCTATTCTCAGGAATGTCCACACAGGAATTCCAAACATTATGCTTGTGGATCATTCACTTGTCAAGAAAACTGTTAGGTGCTATATGATTTGTGATGCAAAAGTGCCATCTAGTGCTGAGATAATGGCTGAGTCTTGAGTTTGCAACTTAAAATCATGGGAACATAATGTGGACAAATAAGGACATGATAAACTTTCTTCCATTTACTTAAGAAAGCAACTTTTGGGAACACTCTGAAATAGAAAACAGGTATATTCATGTAAGATGGCTTAAAGCCCATGGCTTTAAGAAGCTTCCACTCATATTAGGGCCATAAGATACTTCACATATATAATGAAACAACAGATATAAAATGATAGTAAAGAAAGTATAAGATGCCTCAGGTTGTATAGATAAACTGAAATTCATAAAAAAATTGCTATGTATTCAAATGAGTGACATTAGAAGCACAGAATCATGCTTAAAGGATTAAATTTCTGTGTACCTAATGATTCTCGTCACGATTTCCAATGAATAAAGAGAACTTTCTCCATACCACCAAGCAATGCTCAGATACCAGCTGGGTATCTTATAATTCAGTTCAATTCTGACACTATCTACCTGGACATAGCATCTGATACTGCAGATTAAGGGCTGAGTTCTGTAAGACTGCCCCTTTCTCCCACAACTTCAGATGCCAGTCACAGCCCAGGTATCACTTGTGCTTCTGCCGAATGGCTACAGATTGGAGGTTCCAATGACTCCCTCTTTGGGTTCACTTAATTTGCTACAGTGGCTCACAAAACTCTAACATTTTACTTACTAGATTACCAGTTTATCATAAAAGGATATAACTCAGGAACCACCAGATGAAGAGAACCAGAGTAAGAAATGCAGAAAGGGTGGAGGGCTTCCATGAGCTCTTCAGGCAAGCCACTCTCCTAGAACCTCTATTAATTCACCAACCTGGAAGTTCTCCAAATAATGTGTTTTGGGTTTTTATAGAGGCTTCATTAGACAGGTATGATTAAATCTTTGGTTACTGGCAAATGATCTGACCTCCAGCCCCTCTCTTTTTTTTCTTCTCTTCCCTCCTTGGAGGTCAGGGAGAAGGGACTGAAAGTTCCAACCTTCTAATCTCCTTGCACCAGCCCCCATCCTTTGGTAGGGTTCAACAGTAGCCTCATTAATATACCAACACACAGGAGAGAAAGGGAGAAAGATACAACAATGAGAGAGAGAGAGACAGAAACATTTGTCTATCTCTCTTCACTTAGGAACTTTTGAGGGTTTTGGGAGCTGTAAGACAGGAACTGTGAAAAGGCCAAATATATGTAAAAAATATACAGTTGGTCATTCACAATACAATATATAAAAAAAAAAAACTCCCATTTTTTTCAAGAGGCATAAATGTAGAGACATTAGCAAGAAAGGAGCGCCTGGGTGGCTCAGCTATTAAGTGCCTGCCTTCGGCGCAGGTCATGATACCAGGGTCCTGGGATTGAGCCCTGCATCAGGCTCCCTGCTCAGCCAGAATCCTGCTTCTCCATCACCCACTCCCTCTGCTTGTGTTCCCTCTCTCACTGTGTCTCTCTCAGTCAAATAGAGAAATAAAATCTTTAAAAATAAAATAAAAGTAACAAGAAAAAATATAAAGAACTGATCTTGTGAAGTAGGAAAATAATTCAAGATAAAACAACAGTGTTAAAATAATTTTTTAACTTAACTGCTAAAGAATGCCAAAGGTGAGTCTATGATGGCGCTACAGAAACACCCCCTCCTCTGCAGGGAACAGGCTTAGGGATTCCGGATAGGTTTAGGGATTTGAGTGCAGAAAGGATTTAACTCTCCCACTTCTCAAAGAGATCCCTAAGAGAGGGTTGCCTCTTGCAGCTTAGCTAACAAGGCAAGCTACAGATGATTGAGAATGCAGGGAGATAGACAAAGGGGGGCCCTACTCAGGTTCTCTCAGCCCAAAGAGAACATGGAAAGGATACAAAAAACTCTTACCAAGAGAAAACTGGGGCAACTGAAAATTAGTTTTCTAAACTGTTGAAAGGAGGCTGTTGTAGAGTAAACTATTGGAACCTATATCACAGGCTGTGGGATGGTAGATAACTCAAATACAAGGAGTTCAGCAGAGTTTTGGAGAATCAGTGTAGGCCGCAGAGGGAAGGCCTAGTCAGTAAACAAGAAAGAAATAGGTAAGTTCTCCTTTCAAAAGGGGTAAAGGTGCGGTTCATGCCAAGAGAATCATGAACTTCATTTGTTCACTCCTTACCAGTAGTTTCTGAATGTCTACTACGTCCAGCTACCACTTAGGATACCAGAGATACAACAATAAATAAGACAAAGGACCTGATCTACATGGAATGTGTTTTTAATTAAGGGAGTTGGGGACAAGATGAATGAGAAAAATATCAGACTGCAAAAAAAAATGCCATGTAGAAAACAAAAAATGACGATGAGAGGACAAAGAGAATAGTGGAAACTTTGGGGTGTTACTAACTTGATATCTGAATGATACAAGGAACCAACCAAAAAAGAAACAAGTAATGAGAAGACCCTAAGGAAGGGAAGAAATAACCCCCATTCCCTATTCAACAATATTTCAACTCCATCTACAGACTTGGTGGTATCCTAGACACTCAAGATACAGATGCAAAAAAATAAACCGTAATCCTTATTCCTACTGCTTATAATCTTGTGCAAAAAGACAAATAAAGAGGAAGATATACAAAAAAACACATATTTTAGTAAATAAGTGTGGCAAGAAAGAGAAAAATCTTGTGTGTACATAAATGTATGCACTACCCTCCCCCCCACTTGGCCAATTTTAAACAAGGTAGTCCTGTAAAGCTGTAGAACTGAGAAAGGTGACATTTTAGTGATGACCTAGAGAAATACTTGGAGGGTTTGGTGCGGGAGTGCACAGTGGGAGAAGGGAAGAGTGATGCAAGGTAAGGCTGTAGAGACAGGCAGCATCTGGATCCTGAATGGCTCTCTGCATCACGAAAAGGAGTTTGGATTTCAGTCTAAGTGCAATGGGAAGCAAGAGAAAGAATTTAAGAAGGAAATATGATATGATTTGATACTAAAAAAATCATTCTAGCTTTTATATGAAAAGTGGATTGTAGGGAAGCTAGAATATACAGACAGACCAGATAGGAGACTATTACAGCAGCTGAAGCAAGAGAGAGTAGCTGTGAGGACAAAGTTGATGGTAGTGCAGAAAAATGGGGAGATGTGAGATATGTTTCATAGATAGGGTTAAATGAGCTTGCAGAGACCCAGAGTGGCCAAATTGGTTAAGTGTCTGCCTTTGGCTCAGGTCATGATCTCAGGATCCTGGAACTGAGCCCTGTATCAGGCTCCTTGTTTAGTGGTGAGTCTCCCTCTCCCTTTCCTCCTCCCTCCCTGCTTATACTTCTTTCTCTCTGTCTCCAATTAAAAAGAAAAAAACCAGAGCTTGCTGATGTCTGCATGCAGCAGGATGGGTGGAGAGGAAGAGATGAATCAAGGAGAATGTTTACATTAGACAACAGCTTAATGATGCAAAAGAAGGAATGGAGCAAGGAGATTTTTTTCTTTTTTTTAAAACAACACATTTAGGAACTAAATAACAGTATTAAAAAAAAATAAATAACAGTATTTAGTTGGTTATTTCTAGTCAATCAACTGGGTGAGATTACCAAAAAACTGTATTTAAATACTGGGGCCCTGGAACTGAGTTCTGAAGAACTTCAACATCTAGAACACAGAGGAAGAACAACCAGCAAAAAACTGGGAAGGAACAGTCAATAATATAGCAGGCAAACCAGAAGAGTGTCACAAGTAGAAAGCAAATGCAAAAACAGCAAAAGCATTAATTCAATGGCTCTCAAAGTATGGTCTCTGGATCAAAAGCATCAGCATCACCCAGATATTTGTGAGAAATATAAATTCTAAGGTTCCAAACCAGAAGTACTGAGTCTGAGAGTAGGGTCTAGCAATCTGGGTTTAATAAGCTCCTCAGATGATTCTGGTTCAAGAATGACAACATTAGGTTATATTGAAAACAAAATTAATAGTGAAACAAAATATTCCTGTGGAAGCCATCACATAGATCAGTTGACATTATTTATGAAGGTTTTCCAGAGCACTAAGAAGCTATCTTGGGCAGGAAGAAAGGAAAAGGGGAATTCTTGTGAGCAACGCAATGTTTTTCTTGACACACAGTAAGCTGGTAGAAATGAGCGGTAGAGATGGCAAACTGAGACACATTGGCAACTGATGTAACCAATGAAAAACCTAATATTCAAATTACAAAACAAGGAAAGGAAGTTATTTTTTTTTTAAGATTTTTTTTTTATTTATTTGACAGAGAGAAACACAGCCAGAGAGGGAACACAAGCAGGGGGAGTGGGAGAGGGAGAAGCAGACTTCCCGCGGAGCAGGGAGCCTGATGTGGGACTCGATCCCGAGTCTCCGGGATCACGACCTGAGCCGAAGGCAGTCGCCCAACCAACTGAGCCACCCAGGCGCCCCAGGAAGTTATTTTTTACTTACTACCAAATTTTTAATTCAAGTCGACAAATCAAATATGTTTTCTGGATTGCATTCAGATCCAAATAACAAGTTTCTTGGACACATCATCATTAACAATTATTTTGGATGACTGCTTTCTCCAAAGATCAATTTTTAGCAAGGGGGAAAGGGCCACACATCCAAATTACAAGTATCTCCTCATCACACACACCCATACAAAATGGCAAACCCAGAAATAAATATTGGCTATTTTTCACAGTCCCTCATCTGTAAAAATATAAGAACAGAGGAATGCTAGGAGGACTTTGGTTTTAAAAGGAAAGTTAATTTAGAAAATATTTCCTCCTAAATTTATGAATGTTTTCTAAATTAAAATGTTGTCAGGGCGCCTGGGTGGCTCAGTTGGTTCAGCGACTGCCTTCGGCTCAGGTCATGATCCTGGAGACCGGGGATCGAGTCCCACATCGGGCTCCCCGCTCGGCGGGAAGCCTGCTTCTCCCTCTCTCACTCCCCCTGCTTGTGTTCCCTCTCTGGCTATGTTTCTCTCTGTCAAATAAATAAATTAAAAAAAAAATGTTGTTAGACTAATTCTCTTATGATAACACCTTTCTGCCTATGGTTTAGTTCTCTTGGTTTTGGGTCCACAAATTTAGTTTCATGTAGTAAAAGCAGATTTTAAAGAAAACAACTCCTTTAAAAACTAATGTCTTTAGTATTGGAGACTATTCCTTTATCCAAGTCACGTTATTAAAAACAAATGAACAAACAAAACAAAAAACCCACCTAAGCTATACTAAACGGTAAAGGATACCCATGCGCTCTTAATTTACTATGAAATAATTCTTAATTGTCCTCAATTCATGTTATTTTTAGTTCAGTGACTGTAGCTGTCACTTTGATTTGGCCCTGCTCTGTGGACTATGTGAATGGACCCTGGCTATGCTGCCACTGCTCTGGCTAGAAATATGGAACATGACAGAACAAGCATGTATCTTACATTTATTCATTAGAACTTAGAGCCTCCAACTATTTCAGAACTTAGAACTTCAATATCTATTAATAAACTGTGGCAGAGTAGAACTGTCATCTGCTGACAAGACAGGATTAATAACATAAAAATAAAGCTTTGATTATTCAAACTTACTTTTGAATTTTCATGCAGTCTTTTAAAATCTGCCATAGACTTCTGACCCAATTAGTAGGCCTTTCTTTCAAATAATATGCCCATGTCACCTTTTAAGACCCACATACACAATATAAGTTATGATGTGACTATCTTTTCGCTGTGGTAACAATTTCAGATTTTTTTTTTAAAGATTTTATTTATTGGACAGAGAGAAACACAGCTAGAGAGGGAACACAAGTAGGGGGAGTGAGAGAAGGAGAAGCAGGCTTCTGCACCCCGCTGAGCAGGAAGCCAGATGCAGGGCTCGATCCCAGGACTCTAGGATCATGACCTGTGCCCATGGCAGATGCTTAATGACTGGGCCACCCAGGCGCCCCCAATTTCAGATTTCTTTTTCCTTCTTCTTCTTCTTCTTTTTTTTTTTTTTTTTTAAGATTTTATTTATTTGACAGAGAGATCACAAGTAGGCAGAGAGGCAGGCAGAGAGAGGGGAGGAAGCAGGCTCCCTGCTGAGCAAGGAGCCGGATGCGGGCCTCCATCCCAGGACCCTGAGATCATGACCTGAGCTGAAGGCAGAGGCTTTAACCCTCTGAGCCACCCAGGCACCCCAATTTCAGATTTCTAATGAAACCAATGATGATTAAGTTTCAAATGGAAGAGTTTATTAATAATTCAGGATTCCACAATTAAATACTAACAAATCTATAGACTCAGTTTCTTCAAGCCACTATAAAGGAGGTTTTTATCCATTATCAGTTGCCCATATACCTCTAAAACTACACAAAATATGCATCACTGCCAAAGTTCTTTCTATATTTCCCTTTAAAACAAAACCTATGGGTCTCTATAATAAAACTTAACAACATATAAATACTGTAGTAATTATACATGCATTGTTCATATTATACTTGATGTCAACACTATACATCTCCCTTTTAAAAAGCAGCCATGCCAAACAGGGTCTTTTCAGGATGTCAGCAAAAGCCCATCAATATTTGGTTTACTTACAGCATCTGATCCTTTACAGCACTTTAAAAAAATCCCTGCTAAACAAATGTATTTGCTAGGTACAATGGACTATAATGGAATCAACATTTGGAGAATCAGATTTCATTTCTAGTGTAAATGCTACCTTAGACAAATCACAAACTTACTGCAACCTCTGGTTTTATCACATGAAATATAAAGGAACTGGATTAGCACTAAATCCTCATGATTATGCTGTGATAACTTCAACTACTCATTCAACAAATATTTATAGAAAAACTAGGTGCTATACATTGGTGTTACAAGTGTGAATATGGCAGCTTACATTTTGCTGGGGGATACACAATTTTGCTTACTGGTTAAGGTCCACAAAGGATAATAGAACTGATGGAAGATTTATGTAACTCAGGGAAAGTTTCCCTAAGGACTAAACATTTGAGCTGGGACTTGGTGAGAGGAGCCAGCCACATAACAGGTTCTTGGGGAAGAGAATGCGAGGCAGAGGAAAAACTGCAAAGACAATTCACCTTTGTGCCTTTCCCAATCTATGATGCTTATTATTAAAAATCTGGTTTTGAACTATTTTCCATTCAATGAAGTTTTCTGTGATTAACCCTACTTTCAAATTATGGCTTCAGTGCTCAGTTATTTATAGCCACAGTTTTAAATTCATTGTTCTGAAAATGTTAATTATTAACTGTTCTGTTTATTCTAGTCTCACAGTAAGTGAAAAATTTCAAGGAGAATATCCTACCACTCTTCTATTCATCTTCCACAGTATCTTAGCTGTATTGTACACAGAAAAGAATGTTCACTAAATGTGTAGGACCAACCACCATAAAGAAAATCAGTATTTTGTTTCTCCATTCTCAGAATAAGGTCTGGTCAGAGTGCTTCACAAAAAACTGAAGCAACACTATAAATCTAGTAGAAAGAGCAAGTGACTCATGAATGAGATATATCAAATTTGATTCCCAGCTCTACCATTTACTTAGATATGAGGCTTCTAGTAAATCAAACACTATGACCATTTGTCAATATCTGTAAAATGGGGATATCTGTCCTGTTTAACCAGGGTTGGTTATCAACTACATTCCATAAGAGATCATGAAAAGCTTACTGTGGAAACAGAGAAAAAATACTGGAAATAATAAATGTGTTTTCATTTTAGAACTGGAAGACACCTTAAATGATCATGCTTAATCCTTCAGTTCACATGGAAAGTCAAAGACCCAGAAAAATTAGGCTACCTGCTCAAGGCTACTGAAATGTATTACAGTAGAATCAGTATGGCATTCAATTTTTTAAAATACTCAGTCCAGCACACTTTTTACCGTACCATGCTGCCTTTACCACTTTTGCAACCGAGTCTTCAATGTACATACCTCAATATTTATTCTAACATCCTCTTCACTCAGATCCAGAATGGTAAAAACTAGGTGGCTTAAAAAAACAAAACCATCAAAAACCTATATAGGTTTCTGAGGCTGAGACCACACATAATTTGATATCAGAACTGAATTTAGGAAGTGCCACCCTGATATTACTGAGTCAGAAGATTAGGAATGTAAGGATTACAATCAGCTGATGCCTTAAAAATATGCATCTACTAAATAACTGCATATTTGGCCTGTGGTTGGAGTATTTTTCTTAGTTTCTAACTGAATCAATATAATGCTGCTTCAATTACAGTTACTTAAGAAAAACAGAATTTAATTTTATTTATAGACAATGCATTTGTACTGTTTAAAATACTAAAAGCTATGTAAAATACTTTCTGTTTCTGGTCATCTTTCTTTGTTCTCTTATTTTTGATTTTAATCTAGAAGCAAAATCTAAGTTGAGAAATAGCTATTAACTAAGTGTCTACCATACACTCTGGATTATATAACACTGCTTCAATGTGTGCAAATGAATGTATGGGAATTATGTAATGTTTTCAACATCAGAAAGGTCCAAATTCAATCTTTAAAGTGAAAATAAACTGGGTATTAAAAAAATGAAAACTAGATAACCAGCTAATATTAGAAATTTTAATCTGAAAACAAAAATTTACTTCTCAGGAATGTTCTAAGTATACTAAAGAAAGGTTGAAACAACATCTAAACTGAAAAAAAAATCTTTAGAAACATAAAACTTTATCAGAAGTTAAATGGCTTTCTGGGAAGAGCAATAAAATGATGACTATCCCCTCACTAACTTGCTTTCTTCCAAGAAGCAATAATGTAGAATGCTTCAGAAAGCAGTGAATAAATGAAAGTTGAAGCATCAAATGATGTAAGTTTGTGAAAGCATTTGGTAGACCATGAAGTACAAGTTATTATTATATAACAATTTGTAGTCTACAAGTACAGCAGTTTGCCACAGAGTAGACGTAAATGCTTATTTAAAAACTGCAATTCTTTTATACTGACTCACTGAATTTTATTCTTAAAAAAGAAAGTTAGCCATGAAAGCAGATCAACTATCCACTTCTGAAAAAGGAATTTATCATAGACTCAATAGAAAATACACCCTCATACACACAAATTCCCCCCTTTTCAAAATACAGGGCCTTCTTTTAGCCACGTGACCTTAAAGAGGGTCACTCTTCCTGTCTGGAACTCAGTTTCCTAGCAGTAAGTGTCAGGTACTGTGCCTAATAGGAAGTACACAGATAAGATTAAACAGAAATTTTTATCCCTGTTTTATAGTTAAGGGATAAAGCTATAATGCTCAAAGGGATTAATTAGGAAACTTGCTTCAAATCACATGGCTAAAAGTAGTATACCTGATATACTGAAACTTCTAACTCGAAAAGCCTGGTTTATGCTGCCTTGTAAAATGAGGCTGTTCTCAAGGATTACTTTATGCCATAAAAAGATATGATTAAGGAACCCATTTTTTTTCCCAAAACATGCATAGAAAAAAAATTATTTGTTGATGATAATTATCTCAGTACTTTAGCTTGCCACTGCCTAAAAATAATTCTGGATTTTTAAAGTAGAGAAAACTCGCTGAAAATCTGTAACATAGGACACCCAGTGTTCTTTACAGCATATATACTACAAAGTATTTAACAGATTTTAAAAATGAAGACTAAATGGTAACCGAGAGATACTATTTTCAACTAAATCTTTAACACTTTCTAGAGTGTAACTTTAAAATTTGTATAGATTTTACTTTTCCATATTTTGTGGTCCTCAGGACCAATCTACTCTGCATATGTGAAAACAAACAATTTGGTAAAAGCACATTATTATCTTTCTCTAAAATAACTTATTACAGAATAAAGAATGGATTTGGATTTTCTAACAGCGATTTCTGGTTTGGTGTTACATTGAGTTGTCACCGAAATCACTAAATATCCCTTTGGGATATACTACCTTGAAACCGTTTTTCATGTAGTCTACATTACTAATGGTAAAATTTATCCAAACTTATCCAACTGAGGGTAGAACACTTAATATTATGACTACCGCTCTACAGAATCGGTGAAAGTGAGAACCATTTGGTAGCTGTGGAAACACTTTATTTAGACATGATGATACACTTAATTATCAAGCATTTACTGAACACACATTACGTACCAGGCACTGAGCTACAAGTCGAACCTAATAACAATCGTTGACCCTTTAGAACACCAAGTCTCAGTGAACTGAAACTCCAAAACGTCCATGGTTTTTGATGAATTTACTGTGTGTGTGTGTGTAAATTTATGTATTTATATAAGTAAATATATAAAAGAACTGGTGGACCACACCATCTCACCAGTTCAGCTGTTTGAGATAACCGAACTCCAGGCACCGGACCAAATACACAGGGGCCGACGTGAGGAAAGAGCAAGTTTCCCCAGACCATTTGAACGCAAAGTCCGCTCTATACCTAGCCTGTGTGGGGACTCCCGAGTGGATCCGATGGGGTCCAGAGAATCAGAGGCGCCAGGGGAAGCACCTTAAGGAGTCGGGACCACGCAAAGGCCGGTTCCGGTGCCGCCGTGCCGGGCCTCACTCACCTCTTCCACCTCAATTTCCTTGTAGTCGATCTCTTCAAAGTTGAGGACTTGGGAGGGGGCTTCGATCATCTCACCGGCCGAAGACGAGGAAGAGGAGGAAGCGGCGGAGGCTGTAGACATGATCCCTCACGGTGCCCGGGGGGGCCCGGGGGGGGGCTGCCACCCGGACACTCGGGGGAGACCGGCGCCCACCCGTCTCCGGACCGACCTTCAGACTGAAGCCACGGCGATCCGTGCCGCGGACAGGGACAGCGGCCACAGCCGAGTCCCGACTCCGGCTCCGCTGCGTTTTCCGCCGCCGGGCCCCGCCCACTGAATTTCCGGTTCCGGCCTGAAATCGGAAATAGGTGGAGAGCGATGAGCTCAAGAAAGGGGAGGGGAGAATTTTGTGGCTGAGACTGGGAAAGGAAGGGCGGATTGAGGGTGGGGTGGGGGAAGAGGGGCGAGCTTGGAGCTGCAGAACAAATTTCGCGAGATCTTTATTACAGGGACGCAGCACCGGCTGATACCGCGAGAGCTCATGCGTGACGTAATTAAAATGCGCGAACGGAAGTGGCGCGGAGTACGACGAAATATTAATGCGGTTGGTCGTCCAGAGACCCGCGGGAAAGATAAAAACTAAATTTTCAAGTCGGCTTGGTAAACTGTGTTATATCTCCGCTCCCTTTTCTCTCAGAGACCTGCGGACGGATGGACTAGTGTTGGACTAAGTTTTGGTGACGAAGCTTTTCAGTTTCACCTCCAAGCTAAACTGAACTATTTCTTTAAGAAGCCTTGGGAAATGTGTTTCCCTTAATGAGGTGTATGGAAGGAAGCAGTTGCTACTGTAACTTTGAGTCAGTACCTGATGCTATGAGAGATTCTAAAAAAAATAATACAGAGCGAGCTAACGCATGTAACCTGAGTAACACTGTGTAGTGTGAGTGCACACGAACAGAAGTTAATATTAGGTAAGGTAGATATTTATGACTTGCATTTATCCTAAGTTGCGGGGTTGTGTTAATAGTACTTACCGAGTGCGGAGCATCCAGATTCCTTGGTTTATAATTTAATCAGTATCTTTGCAAATTGAGTATTTTGGCTGCCATTTTAAGGCCATGAGAAAATAAGCTCAGAGAGATGAAAAAGATTATGAACCTCACAGGCTAGAAGAAGCTAGGTCATTGTAGCTTCAAGGTGGATAGTGTTGCCTGTGTTGTGCTATTAGCACAATTCTTAGTTTTTAAACTGTTAAACTTCATTTGGTCGATTTGAGCTAAAGCTTAAATGGGAAAACTAGAGTTAGAAATGAAGGCTTAGGGACCAAGGGTGGAACCCTATAAATGCCACATTCTAAAACTCAGTGGGAAAGAGACAGAAAAGGAACAGTCAGAAAGGGGGAAGTGAGGGGAATGGTGATGGGAATATCACTGGAGGAGAGCTTTCTAATTAAAAAGTAGCCAACCCAACAAATGCTGTGAAGAAGTAAGAAACATATTTGGGATAGCAATTGGGTCATTGGATTTGGAAATCAAGTTTTGAACTGAAAAACATCTGTCATTTTTTGTAGTTCTGGTAATAATGATAGTTTGGTGAGTGGCTATAAAAAGAATGGAAGAAAATTTCTTCTCCATGTACACCCTGGATGACACCCAGAGTCTTGAATACCTAGACCACTTTTATGATGACTCCCAATCTCTCCCAATGCTCAAATATTACTGAATTCCCAGCCTCTTGAACATCTCTATTTACGTGCAACATAAACACCTAAACTTCCAAGATTCCAAAAGTAAATACAAAAGTTACCTACTACAAGTGTTTTCCTGTGTGCATTTTCTATCTCTGCGAAGGATACCATCTATCTACTCATTTGTCCAAGTGAGAAATCAGGGTTTTATTGTTAAATTTAAAATGATGCTTAGTGCTCTAATAACTAAATAAAAGCAGATTAGCCCCCCCCCCCCCCCGGGTGGCTCAGTGGGTTAAAGCCTCTGCCTTCAGCTCATGTCATGATCTCAGAGTCCTGGGATCCAGGCCCGCATCAGGCTCTCTGCTTGGCCAGGAGCCTGCTTCCTCCTCTTTCTCTGCCTGCCTCTCTGCCTACTTGTGATTTATTTCTCTGTCAAATAAATAAATCTTAAAAAAAAACCCTTAAAAAAAAGCAGATTAAGTCAATGGGATAATCATTTTCACCTGTCATTTGTGGATTTCCCAAATTAGGATGGTCATCTCTTACCTCATGCTATCACTCCGCAGTCATTACTGATTTCTCTTTAACACCTTAATCTTAGTTCAGTGGGTCTACCAAGGGGAAGCTCAAGAAATGTTTGTTCTGTGTTCTGGTTGAATGGATAGCTTTTGCTAGTTTTCCCTTTGCCTGGAATGTAAGGTCTGTTTTCTGTACCTTCAGTTTAGAACTAGTACCCTGTTGAAAAGGGACTAATCCTTATAGGCATGATGCTATTCTGCTTGGTTTCCTTTCCCTGCCCTCAACATAATGTTGGGGCAAAAAACCAAACATACAGAAAAGAAGAAAGAATTTTACAGTGAAATCCTATCTACTTACCATCAAGGTTCTAATGTTAATATATTACTATACTTGATTTATTCTATATTTGTTCATCTATTTAACCATGCACGCATACTTCTCTCATTTTTTTGTTGGATGCATTTCAAAATGAACTTCCTACATGATTTTGAAATCTCCAGTAATTCTGCTTCTATATTTTATCCGTTGATTGGGACTTATGATACTGATAATAGTCTAAAGTCAGTTCGCCTATATGCTTGCAGACTGCTTTTTATGAAGGGCAGGGCAGGCAGGGACGTCACCTGGAAACCTTTTCACTAGGTTCTCATTAAAGTCCCAGCACCGTTCATGTCTGGACCCAGTCATCCCCAAAGTCCAGATCACCTCCTGTGTTTGGATTATGGGGGTTATAAATTCCCATTTTTCATTTAAGCTGAGTCAATTTGTATTTTTGTCACTTGCAATCAATGATTCCTAAGTAATTTAGTTTGAATCCAGAAAAATGGGGGATGGGTGGGGTGGGGCTGAACTTACCTTCATTCACCTCAATTTTTACTTTTTATTCCCTTTAACTTTCATGAGTTAAGAATTGAAGGTTGGACTTCACAATTTAAACTTTATTTACTGGTCGATTTTGTCTACACACATTTCCAGAGCTACAGATAAGGTTTTTAAAGGGTCTTCTTGAAGTCCCTCTCAATTTGAGCACTCTCCACTAACCACCCTCTTGTCAGTGTCCTAATCACTGCTCTTTAACCTTCAACCCTGTTTTCAATTTTAACTCTTCTGCACTATCCATGGGATAAGAAACAAGAGCTCTGAAATCCATTTCCCACTATCTCTTTGCATGTTTTAAGTGGGATTTTCACCTTGGGTCATTTCGGATATGAGGATATCTGGCGCCTAATTTCATGGAGACTTAGCAGAAACAGACTGAAGCATTTCCACTTTAGCGTTCTGTTGCATCATGTATAATACATCAGATAACAAGTTCCATATTTTGTCAGTTAATGATGTTTGTTATAAATGACAGGAAACTTAACACATAATGACTTAAACAATAGAGGGAATTTATTTGCTTAGTTTATGTGGAAAGTCAAGAGCTAGAATAGGTTTTAGGAGTCCTAAACTTTGATTCATAAACTTAATGATAGCATCAATAATTTAGTTCCATTTTTGTCTTTTGCCTTGTGTTGTATTTGTCATTGCACCAGAACATTGTTTCTCAACCTTTTTTTTTTTTTATTGCTCCCTTAAGGAACTTTTTAAGATTTTTTTTCTCAATGCTCCTCCCCCCCACCAAGTTTTAATACCACATATATGATGCCTATCTGTTTATGGACTGTATGCCTATTTTATGCTTTATACATAAAAGAGTAAGACTTTTCTCTCTCTCTCCAATTTTCACCCCCTTTGAGAATGTAGGCTCTAGAAGTTTTGCTTTTCCTGTGACGTACACAACTCTCCAGTACAATGACAGAGAGCATATGTTTTGGTAGCTATTTCAGAAGAACAGAGAACTTCTGTTTTCAAAAAGCCCTTGACAACTATAAGCTTGAATGTTCAGTGGGGACAGGAGGTTTGAGGTTGAAAATATCTTGTATAACGTAGACTGAGGACTCAAGGAATCATTTGAAAAGGGGGAGAACCCAACCAGAAGAAAAGTTTGAAGACTGCTAGGAGGAGCAAAGCAGGGGCTGTTTGTTTGGATTGCAACCAACAAATGTCCATTATTCATTGAGCTCTATATCTAGAAAGTATTATCCTTACTGCCTGTCCTAGAAACAAACTAGCCCAACTTGATCAAATATTATTCCTTCCAGGTAGTTTTCTGTTCAAATATTCAAAACTGCAATACACAAAGTATAACCAGTGCTTAGCAGTTCATGGCAGTGCTGGAGAGCAGCTCCCCAAATTCATACATTTCTCAAATATTTGAGTTTATTCCATATTTGCTACTCCCCACATCTTTATCCTAGGCCTTTTGCAGCTCATGGGGATGCAGAAAGTGTTTGTGTTTCAGATGTCCACAGTGTGGATGGTAAAGGTAGGCCTGTGGCGGGGAGTAGTAGAGGCAGGTACAGTTCCAAAGCCTTCTCTACATTACATATAACAGACATTTCTGTTTGTAGCTAACTAATCTTTTAGTTTTTACTCCCTCAGCTGAGCTGGCTGCAAGGCAACTGCCTTGATGGTACCTTTATATCCTGCAGATAAAATCGCCATTGTTTTTGAAATATTTGATAAGAAAAAGTTCAACTGGTTTTAAAATCCATTCATATTATCACAAGAAATTTGAACATTACATTTGCATTTAAAGAAAGGAAGAGCTGTTAGAGTCTTAAATATTTCAACTGTTGCAAATTTTAAAATGGTTCTAAAAGTATTTAAACACTTTTTTTCATTTCTTTGTGTGAACAAAGCTTTTCTTTGATGATGACTATCAAGAGTTTGAAGGGAACATCGTTAAAGACCTGGTTGGGAATTGATAGTAGGCATTTTATGCAGAAAATCTCATAGTTAAAAGTGAAATTTATGAAGAAAAAATATATTAAAAATTCTTATTAAAATTTAAAAAATATATTTGATATTTATATAAATTCAATGCTTAACATCATCTCTGTTTTATTTATTTTTTAAAATTACATAGTATGAAAAGCAATTGCATTCTTTTATTAAGCCCCAAATAGATACCTCCAAATTTTTCACAGATCATCTCAGAATATCTTACAGTGTTTTTCTCTATATGAAAAAGTTGAAGCACAAAGAAGCTGTTGCTGTAGTTAAAGCAAGAAATTAGTAGTTTGAACAGTATAGATAGTGGCCATAGGAATTATAGATAAATGGATAGATTTGAGAGATACTGAGGAAACAGAATTGATGGATTTGCAGTTGACTAGATGTAGAGGAAGGAGGGAAAGAAAAGAGCAATATAAAGATTGATTCCCAAATTTTTCACTTGTACAACTTGGAAGGATACTTGTACAATAGGAAGAATGCTATTTACAGAAGGAAAGAAGACTGGAACAAGGTTGGAGAAGAAAAGAATAGAGAAATCAGTTTCAGGCACATTGAGCTAGAGGTACCTGAGAGACTTCCAAGTGTAATTATCAAACAGAGAGTCTAAGGGAAAAACATGGCACTAGGGAAACAGATACTCCTGACAATAATTTAAGTCATGGAAATGAATGAGGTCACCTAGGGGAGATATATCAAGTGAGAAAGAATAGGACTTAAAACAGAGCCCTAAGGAATAAAATATTTAAGGCATGGGTGGATGCAGAGGACTTGCCAAAGAAATTTGTGGAAAATAAAAATTATGATGTGGAAATCAAGATAAAAGGGTGTTTCAGTGTTCAGTACTTCCAGGAAGTTAAGCATGAGGTGTCCTCATGTAGATGTGTAAGGTTTCTTGCAATATAGACTTGAGTACAAAGTAGGAGAAGAGGAGTCTAGGTTAGGAGTTGAAGGCAGGCTTTGCTCATACCACCACATTCTAGTGAACATAATATCGTCAAAGTGGGAGGATGAAATATATTTCCTTTACCAGCTTGTTGTTATCTTGAGTTAGAACTTATAAATATTTAGATATGTGGCATGTGAGCCTTTATTCGTATTCTTATCCTGGACCCACAAATATTAGAAGTTCTGTTTTTTTTGGTGTTAGGTTTCTATTCCTACATCGTAGTCTGCAGGTAACTTGAATTTGCAATTTCCCAAATTTCCCACAGATGTCTCAGCTCAGTAACCATCCCAGAGGTAGTGATGTTAGCTTCCCTTCAGCAATACCCCTTCACTTTCTATCCATTCCTCAGTTTTATTTCTAGCATTTGCCTATCTGACCTCATCTTATTTATTTGCCTCCTTGTTTATTTTCTGTACTCCCACTCCTCCCTACCTCTGCTCATCGGATGTTAGTTCCACTTGGGACAGGGATTATAAGCATTATGCTCACCACTGTCTCAGGACTTAGAACAGCAACTACTGAAATGTAGTAGACATTTAATAATTTTTTAAAATGTAAATGAGTGTCTTTATTTCTAAGTAAATACTGTTTAATTTATTTCAGGTATGAGGAATGAGTTAATCACATATTTTCTATATTATCATTGAGAAGATTTAATAAATGACTAAATTAATAAAAATTAATAAACAAATAGCATATCAACTGATTATCAAGGAGATTTTGTAAGTATTTTATAATTTTGAAAGTGCTTTGTTCTCCTGGTCTATTTAAATATTTCTCCAATCTTGGAATGATTCATTTTTAAGATACTTCTGGGGATGCCTGTGTGGTTCAGTGAGATAAGCATCTACCTTTGGCTTAGGTTGTGATTCCAAGGTTCTGGGATTGAGTCCTGCATTGGACTCCTTACTTCGCAGGGAATCTCCTTCTCCCTCTACTTGCTGCTCCCCTTGCTGTGCTCTCTCTCTCTGATGAATAGATAAGTAAAATCTTTAAAAAAAAAGTTTTAAAAAAGATATTTCTGTTTCTAGGTTTTGCAAGTATAAACTTTAGTTCCTCTTCTTTCCAAATACTCATTACTGCATTTAAATTGTATATTGAAATTCAAATGTTACTGTGATGCTAATGATTGCTTTTAGAAATAACTGATATCCCCTTGCTGACTCAGTCGATAGAGCATGAGACTCTTGATCTCAGGGTCCTAAGTTCAAGCCCTATGTTGGATGGAAAGCTTACTTAAAAAAAAAAATAGATAAAACAGACATAGAATCAAATAGAATAGGCAGATTTTTATTTTTTGAGCTTCCGAGGCAAACTTAAACATCATGATATATATTATCATTAGTTTTTAAAAGTAAAAACTTAACCAGATAAGAACATACTTGAGAAATGAAAATAATCTTCATAGAAATAGTGCTCTTCATTACAAAAGTGCATTCATTAAATGTTTTTGTTCACAGACTAATATGTCAAACTAGTGTTCGTAGATGGTCTATGTCAGAAGAAATTCCAGAAGCAACTTGCTTCATTTATGGGAATAAATAAGGGTGTTTTATTTCACAGAGCCTCAGGGAATCACAAATTAAAACTTTCCACTAAAAGGGATGCCATCTACTATTCATTATTTCAACAAACAAACCACTCCACTCTGCTGAAGTTGCAATCAGGGTAAAGGACATATAGTGTTGGAAACCTCCGAGGCAGAGGGGGCCTACTTTGCATTCTTATTCGTATGCAGCCCATTTCACATCTTCCTCTGAGTTCCCCAGTACCCCACAGAGCTTCTCTCACTGGTGCAAAGCTCCATTAAGTAAATAGAGGCTCTGTATTTAGAATCCATCTCTGGGAATTCGAAGTGTTCTGAGAGGGAAATTAGTACTAGCAAGATTAAGGTATTAATGAAAAGTTCTGTTAAATTTCTGTTGGGATGCTAATTAATTTTCTAAAAATTGTTAATCAATTCAATTATGTAACACTTAAACTATAACACATGGTACAGGAAAAGAAACAGGGTCTTTTCGATTATGCCCAGAGGCATTCAGAAAGTTAAGGGAAATAAGTCTAAATGAAAATCATCCCACAGTGGTGTTTTAGTTTGATCTTCAATTTTCACATATTCTGTCATGTTTGATAAGTTTGAGAAGTCAATATTTAAAGCTCAGGTATTTGAGGAAATACTGGAAGTATTAGAAGAATTCAGGAAATGGAATTATGATGATTATTCTTTAAATGGAATCTCCTACTTGCAGTGCAGTACCATGGATTATTAAATTCATGCCAGTAGCTTTAGCTTGAATTGTTAAGTAATCCAGTAATTTTTTATTACTTGAAGCCTGACTGACCACACTGTCACTATTGAGCTAAATGAATTACCCTGTAAGTCATCATACAATCCTATTAATATTACAATATTTTGTGTGTGTTGTTAGGAATATGAATCATGTCAAAGTTGTTAAATATTAAAATGTCATTCCATCTTTAAATCTTAATGTATATGAAATGGTATGTGAAAATATGTAGTACAGTGCCTAGAAAATATGTGGTGTTCTGAAATGTTAATATGAATGAAATACTAGATGGAGGAACATGATGTGACAACAAAAGTTAGCCACAGCCTACAGTTCTATCAGTGAGTATTACTTCTGGAGACTGATCAGGTAGGTCTAAAATGTGACTGAGGCAGCCTTAAGTTTCGATTTCACAGTATGGTTGGAGCTGAGAATTGTTAAGGTGACATATAGGTAGCAGCATGTTCTTTAATAATTCATTTTGAAGAACTAAAAATTATGCAACTTTAATCTTGGGCCTATTTTTCTATTGTTTAAAAGAAGAAAGTTGATGTTAGTGATGTTAGTGTTCTGATTTGTAATACATTTCTTTTGGACACAGTTGAAGACTGTTACCACTAGCCTCTATGGAACAATTCACCTTGGTAAGAACACATTGATCTTGATTATAATCTTTGGTTTTATAAATTCAATAACTCAATTGTTGTTTCACTCATAGAATGGTTAGGCTTTAGATTCCTGCTTGTCAAAACCACTAGTGACCATAAGAACTAAAAAGCCAGTACTGTACTATGACGCTTTTAAGTGAGAGGCTGGAGACAGGGAACCTAGTTCTAATAATAGAATAGATTAACAAAAGAGGCTTGAAAGGTGTGGTGTACTAAAGATTATGGTGCAGTTGTGATGAACTCACCAGTGTCCTGTGAAATCATTTTACCAACAGTCTCTGGACACTTTTGTAAAGACAGTAATTAATATTGTAACTGCAGGAAGATGTTTTATTTTAATGGACCCTTGACAAGGTTCTTTGTAAAATCACCAAAACTATTTGCCTTAAAGTTTAGAGCCAGATTACTAGTCCTAGTTTCTATTGAACCTCTTGAGCTATTGAGTTAGATTCTATTACTACTTGTAGCTGCTAACAATCCAGTTCTAGGCTTTCACATACTGAACTATCAGATGATCAAATTGCTTTTAGGGATATTGGGGTCCCTTCAGAAAAATAGATTGTCACTTTATTTGTTTCTAGAATATTTTTTGAATATGGGCCTTCCCTGGAAAAATATGGAGCCTTTTCTACTTATTTGATGAGATAATTATACTTTAAGATTGCATCATTATGATTTTTCTAATACTATTTCCTTACTTGATCATTTATGGATGTAGTGGTGAGATTCTTTGGTTTCAGGGAGAAGAAATTGAAGATGAAATTTAAGCAGGGTAAAACATTTTAAAGGGTGCAAGTTCAATTAATCATTAAGAATGAATCTTCAGGGATGTTTAGGAATATGGTTATACTGTAATGAGTTTATCTAATATAATGTTATTTTACTGCCTCGCCATTAAGTAGAAATTGGTAATTTGGGGATGATGAAAAATATTATCTTTCAGTTTATATTAGGCTTTTAAATCTCTATTTTTAAAAACTCTCCTAGTAAATACTTGTGTTTCCTTGAAAAATGGCACTTGCTTAAGGTTAGTATGTCATTATCCTGATCAAACTGGATTCACAGCCTAAAGGGAAATTTCATTCTGAGATCAAATGAAGCAACTCTGGATCAATCTAAATGAGAGTAAGTTTTACACCCCCTCATATATCCAGACAATTCAAAAGTTTATTAATCAATATAAGCTATTTTCATTAAAAGAGAAATGAGAGAATATTGGAAATGATACATGGTATTTATTAAACTAACAAAAATGGAGTCATCTTTGGTTTCAATTTCATATAATATTGCTTACCTTAACTTTCTTGCTCAGAATTGATTTCTGCTTTTTCTAAAGGACACATTATCAACTTTGATAAACCTCAGATTGATCCCCTTTGGAAAACAAAGAATGCATTATTTCCTGTGTCTCTAGCTTAATTTACCAAAAAAAAAAAAAAATCAGAATTGATAATTCACCTCCAATTGAAGCATAGTGAACTAACATATTTAGCTGTAGGACTGTAATAAGATGTGAAATCTGGGTTAAAAATTTAGTCCTGAGGGGCTCCTGGGTGGCTCAGTCTGTTAAGAGACTGCCTTTGACTGAGGTCATAATCCCAGTGTCCTGTCAGCCTCCCTGCTCAGCTGAGAGCCTGCTTCTCCCTCTCCCTCTACCTGATACTCTGCCTACTTTTGCTCTCTCTCTGTCAAATAAATAAATGAAATCTTTAAAAAAAATTGAATCTTGAGATGCCATTAGATTTTGAGAAAGAATGTGGGAGATTTAGGATATGTAGAGAATAAGAAGTGAAATGACTACACTTCTTTCAAGATGCTTTTTCACTTTAGATTTTTAATTGACTATATAATTTTATATTAGAAAGTGTTGGGGTTTAATCTATTATTTTTATTTTTGGTATTTTATGGCTAAAACTGTATATAAATATCTCTTAGAAATAAAAGCCCTATCCCTCCACTTAGCAAGGTTGTCAAAAGTAAACATTAAAAAGTAAAATTGAGAGTCAGTGCAAGTGGGCTGCCATGGCTGTCTGTAGTGTTCTGGTGTTATCTGTTCCTGGATAGCGCAGTCCTAAATCATTTATCCATTCCTAGTAGCTACTCTACTATAGTACCCTTAAAAGCTAGTTAGCATACTGCTATGAAGTAAGAGTTTTATTTTCATATCCTCTTTTTACTCTAGAGCCTCTTCAGTTACACATACCAGTTGCCATTTCTTGCCTGTTGTAGCAGACACTATGAGTGCCATAGTCATACCCTCTCAGATTCTTTTAGTATTTCTAAGCATGCCAACTTGATTTTTAAGGGCCAGCTATTACATCTTTCTTAGGAGGCTAACTTTGAGTTACTGAAACTGACTTTGCTGACATGCTTGGGTGGTCTGAAAATATATGAAAGTAATAATCCTTAGTTGATGGCCCTCAACACAGTCACCGTAGTATAGAGGTATAAACACCAGGCTCTTTACACCTTTCCTGGAATAATTCTAGAGCTTCCCTATGGTGTCCACCGTGGTGGTTGGCTTATGCACCACATATTAGCTGTCTTTCTTTTTATGCATTTTCTTCTCATTTCCCTGTCAAGATCACTATTTCAGGTAAACTGGGTACACTTAATTCTTGTCTGAAGATTTGCTTTTAGGGAAAACCTAACTAAGAACTTGGTATTCTGTATAAACAATAAAGATAGAGTCTTGGTTGTAGCCATACAAGTCTACAAAATTCAAATAGTTAAGTATGATTGTTTTTTACTTTTTCAGGACTGAGAATTTATATACCGCAATAATATGACTGGCAGAACCTTACTGTGTATATTACTTTGTAATTTCACATTCAAGTAAATGCTATATTGGATTCACCAATTGATCCACCACATTGTTCACTTTAATTAATGAAAGTAACTGGAATGATTACATATGTCATTTTTTAAAAAAGATTTTATGGGGGTGCCTGGGTGGCTCAGTTGGTTAAGCCACTGCCTTTGGCTCAGGTCATGAACCCGGAGACCCGGGATCGAGTCCCACATTGGGCTCCCTGCTCAGCGGGAAGCCTGCTTCTCCCTCTCTCACTCCCCCTGCTTGTGTTCCCTCTCTGGCTGTATTTCTCTCTGTCAAATAAATAAAATCTTTTAAAAAAAGAGAAATTTTTAAGGTTTTGATTAAGTATAAAAATGCTTACAATTGAATACATTTTTATCAGTAAATAAGTGGTCCAAAACACAGTAATTCTTAATACTGTGCAGAAAAGCAAAAAACAGTTTGAAATAAGTGCCACATTTAGCTTTTCACATTTCCACTTAATTTAAAAAATACTAAGTTAAAACTTCCTTCGAAATGCATAAAATTCTTATAAATGGTAATTACTTTCCTGTCACATATCAGGATAAACATTTATAAATTAAAAGCTGTGGTTTTTTTCAAGTGCATGCATTGGTTGGAGTGTTCACCTGAAATTTTCACTCAGCTGAACTTTGAAGAAATAGCAGAAGTTTATACACATAGAGTCTGTTATTTAAAGGTTTGTACTTAATTATATGTATGTTCCTTTGGAAAAAAACAATTATTAGTCATTCTCTGCCTTTAAAGACTTTTTAAAAAGATCTTATTTATTCATTTGAGAGAGAAAGCAAGAGTGAGCACAAGCAGGGAGAAGGGCAGAGGGAGAAGCAGGCTCCCCACTGAGCAGGGAGCCTGATGTGGGAATGGATCCTGAAATCCTGGGATCATGATCTGAACCAAAGGCAAATACTTAAACTACTGAGTCACCCAGGCACCCCTGCCTTTAATATTTTTTGCACATAGAAATGATTCTTAACACTCTGTAGTTGGCTTTTTACTTGTCCACCTAATAGTCACTTCCCTTTCTTGTGACATTAATATCTTGGTTCTCCTTTGGAGAATGACCCCTCTCTGTACTTGGGTTTCACATGAGGTTGACTACTTCCCTCCGCCCCACCTTCAGTGGTAGGAAAATCATCTAGGTGTGGCCACAAAGAATAGTATCTTCCTTTGGTCACAGTGATTGGTTCAGGAGTAGGTCAGGCTAATCAGAACCAATAGACTTTAGCTAGAACTACAGGAAAGAGGCATTCTCTTTCTGCTAGGGTTGCTAGACTGGTAGTTTGTATGCCCAGAGCTACTACTAACTGTTCCTATGACCGTTTGGGGAGACCTTGCTTGAGAACAAAGCCTGTAAGGGAATTGGAGCGTGGTTGGAAAAAGACAGGATCCTAATGACAGTGCCTGAACATCTGCGTTCAGAGGTGCCTGGAGTTCCACCCCTGAACTATTACTTGCATGAACCATTAAGTTCCAACTGTTCCACCAAATAGTCCCCACCACCCCTTCACCATTTGCATTTTTTCTCACTTGCAACTGTAGGTTTTGTAATACTATATACACTGTATGAAGCCATTGTTCTCCTTCCCCAAGACTTTTAGGATCAAAACACCAAATGCATCGACTTAAATTTTAAAAAATCTTTTCGCTCTTGAGATATATGCTAGAAGTTAAGCTTTCTCTTCTGTGAAGCAATAAGAAGAGTCTATGATGTTGAAACCATAGTTAGATGCTTAAAGGAGAGCAGAGCCAATGAAACTGAATAGGACCTAAATCTGAAATCATAAAGAACACCTATTATGCTTAGAGATACACTGTTTATTCAACAAATATATACCAAGTTCCTGCTATTTTAGGCATGGGAATAGAGTAGTGAGCAATACAGATAAAAATCTCTGAACTCTCAGAGCTGACATTCTTGTGTTAATTTCATAAGCCTTAGTATCCAGAACTAGAGCCATTTTTGGGGCAGGTAGCACTCAGGAAGTCTTAGATCCTCTTCCTAAAACCAATGGTTTCCCACTGTACTTAAATAAAATCCAGAGGCCTTAACACACTTATACCAGTACTGCATGGATTTGGCCTATGTTCACTTGTCTAAAATCTTATCCAAGAACTTACACTCCCATACTTATGCTGTCCTTCTTTGAACTTTCACCTGTCTCACAAACATTCACATCTTCTCTCCATTTTGTCTGTCTCTTTCCCTCACACTTCACGTGGTCACAGCTTAAATGACACTTTTTTAGGAAGACATTCCTTCCCTGCCCTGTCCAAAGTGGGTCTCATTAATATTTGATCTCTTTTCAGAGTATTTATAATAAATTTAATATGTATATATTTATATATATTTGTTTTTTAGTGTGTATTTACTACCCCTGCCTCTCTGTGAGGTCAGAGACTGTATTTGGTCACCACTGAATTACTTAGTGCCTGACATAGTACCCAAAACGTTGTAGGGACTTAAATATATTTGCTGCATAACTATGGGGCTTGATCTCAGCCTCTTTAGATTTAGGTTTTACTGTCTTAACCCTTCTTTGAGCCTCCTGTTTTCCAAGTCAAGGACCCTTTGTAGCCCTCTTCTTTAAGCTGCTTATCCTAGAGGTCATTCTGGTACAGCAGTCATCATCTATTTATGTGATAGGCTAGACTGCAGGCACCAAACTGGGAGAGTGACCACAGAAACTGATGAGATAACTGGAACCAAAAGAGAAACTCCGCCCTTGCAACTAGAGTTTTTCAGAGCTGGAATTGAAAGTTGCAAGGTAATCCCAGAAACCCATTGGTCATTATGGGAACACTGGATTCCAAACCTGACTGTGGGCTAAAGAGCTTCAGGCAGCAACAGGGAAGATAGTGACGAGACTGGGAATATGGGCAAGTGTGTCAGCATCTGAACTTGTTTATTTGGAGTGTGATATTTGTGTGAGTTGCAGGTGGTATGGAGGACAGCTGTAATTATTTACATACTGACTGCTTGACACACAGAATGGCTGGATAACCAGGCAAAGGTGGGAGAATCAAAATAATCTTAGGTGCTGGGGGATGCTGGGGGAATTGGAGGCAGTAGAACTAAGATGAGCAGACATAATGTTCTTTCCTATTCCCATCCCATACTGGTTATTTATTTTAGATGGGCTATAAATGGCTCCTATCAGCCTACTCTGATCCCTTTTAGAGTTCAAACCTTCTTAGAGCTGAGGTATTAATTTTTCCTCCAACATTTCATTATGAAAGTTTCAAATGAAACTTTTCAAATTAAAAGTATTTTACTGTGAAACCCAAATATTTACCATCTAGAGTCTAACATTGATATTTTTACTTTCTTTGTTTTATGACATCTCCATATATTTAGCTCTTTAGCCACCTATTAATATATCTTAACTTTTGATGTATTCACTGGTAAAAGTAATTGAAGACATTGGTACATTTTATTTTTAGTGCTTCAACATTCATATCATTAACAAAAGTTACATTTTTTTTCTTTTGAGCTAAATTTTATATATAATAAATGTGCAAATCTTCAATATCAACTTGATGTATTTTGACAAATGAATACCTCTATATAATCCAAACCCTATTAAGGTATAAAACATTGCCATCCTCTGTGTAAATTCCTTTATACCCTTTACCAGTTGATTTCTGCCCCAACCCTCAAAGGCCAAGGCTGTTCTGTTTTTTGGGTTTTATTTCGTTTATTTGCTTTTTTCCCTATTATAGTTTGGAGACATTAGTTTATACAAATTGGGGTTATTAATGAGCCCTTAAATAATCTTTCTTTATTAGTTATTTGTTCTTATTATTTGAATAAAAATTCTGCTTTCAAAATTAAAAATCAATCAAACCTTGAAAGAAAGAACTTGGCACAGGGTCTGCTTCATAATGAATTTTACCAGTTGGGGCCTAGTGTTGTGTTATCTAACTTACATTTTCTCAGGTTGCACTAGATAATGAATAAAGATAGGATAAAGGGTTACAAGTTCACTTTAACAGAATGAAAACAGTATTTCTATGGTTATCACCTACCCCCATCCTTCCCTACGCCCTGCCCCAGGCCACTCCAAGGTCCTTCTGGCCTCTTAAATTCTTACCAGTACTTTTAAGAAGCCTTTACAAGTCATATATAATCCTGCTAACATGACCCAAATCATCTCTCTGTGTTAATAGTACTTAATACCCTCAGTTGGGTTAAATTGGTACTCCTAAAGTATCTGCTAACTTAAAGATGTATTTATCTGTAAACAGACCAAGGATCATCCTTGGTCTGTTTTAGAAATAGACCTTTTGTAACCCTATCCCACTCGTCTTCCAGATATATATATCAGACATGTCTGAATTTTCTGTGGGTTCATAGCTTAGCTTTTTCTTGGTTGTCGGCTGCTACTATTACAAATGATGTCTTTGAAAACTAAGATCATTTTCTAGTTGTTACTCTTCTAATACCATGGAAAACACTTTGTATTTTATGTTGGCCTTTAGCTTTCATACATTCCTTTTCATGTAGTAAAGTGAAGACTTAAGACATTTAAACACTGACACACCTGACCTACTTTCTGCTCATTGAATTTGGGCTCTTATATACCGTCTTATTAGCACTAATTTAGAAATCAACCAAAAATTTAGCTTCGCCTATCTCCTTGGCTTTATCTAAGTAGCAGTATTTATTTAATAGTTGAATATCCATTTATATTTTATCTTTATTTAAAAAATGAATTAACAGTAGAAAAATGAATGGGCTGATAAGAAACAAAGGCCTAAGTATGTTAGTAATAATTTTAGGACAAAGACTATAACCATTAAATGAGATGAAAGCAATGATTTATCAATTTCAATTAAAGATCCATTAGACTTAAAAGAGGCTTGTCTGTATGTTGAGATATTTTTTAAAAAAGAAAGAACATAATGTGGGATGCTTTAGAAATATACCACCAAAGATTGGGTTTAAAAGGTAAAGAAGAATGAAAAGTTTTGTAACATTTTGCAACTCTTTGAGAAGAAAACCCAATGTTAAAATAGTTTATCATAATGTAATTTTCCTATTACTATTTATGGAAAATAATGACAAACATACTATGTGATTATTTATTCAATGCAGATTTATCCCAATATCTTATAATCTCCTTGTTGTCTCTTCCGCCCCCTCCCCACTTTTCCTTCTTTCCACTCTTTCATGAAAACCAACATCCACACTTTAAATATTGATAAGTGCAGCCAGACTGCTCTCCAAAAAGCATAAATCCAATTCTTGAGGTAGTAGGAAAATTGAAAAAGGATGTAGGATTATTATTTTCATGTAATGAAATTATGTGCTTTAAAAATCCTGTATTACTGTGTTTAAAATGTTCAGGTAGAGAAGTAAGTATGTTGTACTGAGAAACTAGGTTTCAAATCTTGAAATTATTGTTTCTTAGAGGTTTTTAGTGTGGTTATGCTGAAGTAACAGTAAAAAACTGAAATTTGTGTGGGTAGATGTGGCCGGGTGGAGCATAAGAAATGTATTTTGGATCAAGGAAGAGCAAGTACAAATACATGATAAACGAACAAAAATCCAAATATTTAACATTTGAAATGAAATTAAATATATATGGAGTCAATTATAATGGAATCAATTGTTAGAAATGAGGTAGTTCTGTAGGGAGTGACAGAGATATTCTTTATTATATTAAATTCTGCTTTTTTTTTTTTAAATAAACATTCTGTGTGTGTGTGTGTGTGTGTGTGTGTGTGTGTGTCTGTGTGTACGTACCCACATGCATCTGTATCTGTGTTCACAGAGAAAGTGTCTGGGAGGGTACAAATCAAATTGTTAATTGTGTTATTCTTTGGAAGTGAATGGGTTGAGGTGATACAGAGATTTTTTATTTAATATACTTACGTTTTAACTGATTTTTTTCTTAAACAGCCAAACTGTTTTAAATTTTACTCCATTTTGTAATGAACTATTTTTTTTAAAAGAAAAAAAATGTTTTATATGGAAACATGGTGAACTACTCCTAAATGCATTTGTTAATAAATGTCTAGGAAGCCTCAGGACATTTCTTGTAGCAATTCTTTACTGATCTTTCACAAAATGGGCTATGTTAGATTAGCGATTTTCTAATATTTTTAAAGCCACAGAGTCTGTTGTTTAAATGATGAAAATCAGAGTGAAAATGATGAAATCACAGTCACTTGGTGGAACCTGGGAGTGAGGGGCCTCTGCTGGTGTTCCCCTCCTCTTCTAATCTTTTGACAGACTCTAGGGCTTGCTGAACACAGTTTGAAATACACTGTTCTCTCCCTGGGATGCTTTTGATTTAGTCCTTCCTGAAGGTCAGAGGGATATCCTAGCTCTGTGTTTCTAAAGCACAGAGAATAAAGAATGCCTACAGGTAACCCCAGAATTCTCTTTTGCCTTGCAGAAAACACGTTTAGAGGCAGGAGACATTCATGTCATGTAACATAGTTCCAGATATACAATAGAAGAGGCACAGTTTTTAGTTTGCCTTTCTTGGCTTTGGAGTCTTATAATCTTAAAATGCAATCTTTATGATCTATGCCCTTTTTATATCCACTAAATGACTGGAACAGTTGTTAAACTAACAAGTACAGGTTCTATACATGTCTGGTTTCTCTACCAGTCTTAAACGTAATGAAACAAATAGCTTTAAAAAGTAAAACATGGTTTTGTATTTGTCTAAGAATATCCCCCTTTCAAGTCTAAGCAGTTGAGCAAAGAAATTTGAAAGGCATAAATACTATTTAATAGCAAAATTTAAACCAATTTTGAAAGACTTATTCTTCTTTTGGGATATGTGCATAATTTTATATTTAGTGGTTCATGCTTAACATTTGATTTCTGGGATTAGTATTAGAAGCAAAATTTCTTAATGCCATATATTGTTATGCTAGTTTGTTAATAAAATTTGAAAGTTATTTTGACATAAACATATTAGTGTGTTTAAAATAATAGAGAAGGCATATTATCATAATTTATTCACATAGACCCAGGTTTTGTTTTGTGCTTTAAGTGGTTTTAGTTTTATTTAAAGTATGTGTGTATTTATGTGACTATATAGTAAAGGGAAACAAAACAGCTATAATACAGATGAAAAAAATCTCAGTTCCCCACAAGGTGGTACTGTGGTTCTTTTACTCTTTCAAAAATCTAAGCACAGAATGGTATCTCTCCACTTGTCTTCCTTCCCCCAACATTTTACAGGTGATGTATAATTACATTCTAATAAAAATAAGAATTCTAAGGGAAACTTGATACTTTTAAGTTTGAGATAAATGGCAAGTAACTAAAAATTCCCTGTTTAGTCTTCTTTAGAAGAATTTTTCCCCTTAGCTTTTTGCTTCTTTTAAAAAAGTTCATATACAAACTTTGGTTATAGTTTTTGATATTTTATTTATACTTTTTATACTATGTGTATACTATGATAATGTATGTAGTAGCAGTTTTTATTGTTACAAAAATAGCATTATCAGACATCTTTAAAATGTTTCAATAAATGAGCATAAATGTAATTCATGTTTAAGCAATTCAGTTTTCTCCCTATTCTAACCAATCTCAATAAAGAACTTGATCTTAAACCTGAGTTCTATAGGTAAACATTACAGAACATGGCTTAGAAAAAGACAACAAAACACCTGAGTAAGTCTTGTGCTATTTCTTTTTACACTTTTTCAGCTTAACTGAAGATTCAAAAAATATGTTCATATATGAATATAGAACATCATATATAAGTTTGTTTTTCTCTTTGGTAAGAAATCAAGGCAAGTCAGTACAAGACTGGGTCCCAGTTTCAGCTTCCCGGTTCTGCCCGCCGGTATTTTGTGTCGTTCTTGAACACTTGCATAGATTTCTGGGCCTGGCAGAGGGGACACAATGACAAAGATAACACAGCGGCCCTTGCCTTTAGGGCAGCGCTAGTCTCAGGGGTCCTGCATAGCAGAAAATTACTGGTTGAAGTGGAGCCAGGGCTCATGTATCTTGAGACCGCGTTTACATAGTAAGCAGAGCTCTTTCTTGACTGCCTGATTATTTAGGGTGGCCCAGGGAGCGGGCCAGCGGAGATGATAGGGATTTGCCTTGGGAAGCCTAAAGCCTAGGAAGTGGAAACAAATCTTTGATGAATTTGAATTGTTGGCTACAATAATGAGTATGGAAGGAAAAGGAGAAATGAAAAAAGAGAAGTAAAAGGATTCTGGGAGAGATTGGGAAGACAAAAAGCAAGGGAAAACACGGATCAGAAATAATAGCAAAAGCCAGGAAAGAGAGAAGGAGATCATAGAAGAGGAAAAAGCGTAACTGAACGAAAACTGGGCAGGACACTAGGAGTTCGAGGCGGGGCGTAGGTCCTCTCATTTCATCGCACAGGGAACCCGCGGAGAAGGCATCTTCGTCGGGTTTAACGGGTGGGAATCATCGACCTTAAGAGGTTAGATAACTGCTCAAGGTTGCTGAGATAAGAACGAGAGGCAGGATTCTCACTCCTCTTCGACCCGGATCAGTGTCTGGCTGGATCGAGCCAGCGGCCCAGGGAAAAGGCTCACGCGGGCAGGCAAAGCGAAGGACCCGCCTGGTTGGAGTCGCCGCTCCAGGAGCGCGCAGCCGGCATTACCTTCCCCAAGGAAGGGCGCTCTTCAGGGGCAGCCCCGGTCCTCTCCAGCCATCCTCTCCGCAGCCGGAGTCTGGACAGAACGTGAGGGTGAGCGGTACTAGGCTCCTTGCAGGGGAAGAGGTGTCTTATCCCTCCGCTCCCCGTCGCATCCAGGTTCTTACTGCTCCATACTTAGTCCCCCAATCAAGCCATCGCGGGGTGCCTCCGCTTACCCTCTGGCGGCCTGCACCCTCCCCACGTCCCCGGACACGCCGCCGGGCGGGCTGCGGACAGATGCTGTTCGGGGTGGGTGCCGAGTTAACCGCACGTCTCAGACAGGGCTCAGAGGACAGTGTTTCCCAGCGCCTGGGTTCACACTCTGAGGTGCAGCGTACCTCTCAGTGAGACCAGACTCTGACACACAGAAGCCGTGGATATTTACTAACCTCATGGTAACTTGCAGTACACACAAATGATTAGAGACTTGGGCACCTCATGGGAGGTAAAAACAAAACAATCACAAGGAAGAATGATGCCCAGTTTGTATTGTAAGTCAGTGTGGTTTCATATTATAGGCATCAAAATTCGATGAATATCTCCTGCCAATTCTTAGTGATTATTCGATGATTATTAATTGACGAGACACCTTTCACCTGAAAATGGCTTGTCTGCATTGTCTTTCCTCGCAGAGAACTGCAAATTAAAGTTTCTTTGTTAGGGAGAACAAAGAAGAATCCAAATTATTTTAAGGAGGCTTTAGCATTTGACTTGGCAAACCGTTTTGCTAAAAAGTCAACCTTCGATCTTTGATTCGCCCCCTCTCTGTCATAGCCTCAGTGCAGGCTTGTCGCTGCAAGGCTAATGCTCCCAGTTGGTTTCGGGCCCCTCTCAGAGTTTAGCAGTTCAGAAATAAGAGAGGATTTAGAAGCCTTCTAGCACATACAACCTTTTACTTTCACACCGGAGGTAAAAGAGGCCTGGAGAAGTTAAGGGCATCTTTGAAGTTTGTGCCAAAGCATGGGACCAATGACACCAGGCACCCTTGCGCTCTGCTTTTTTGTTGAAGTGGTGGCCAACCCTGCTGTTGTGTCCCTTCACTTGGCCCCCTACACTATGCTCATCCTCCCTCTTGGGAGCCCAGTAAAAACTCCCTTCTTGGAAGTTTGTCAAGAAGGCAATGTCTTCTTCCTTTTCATCTTAAAAATTATTTTCTTTTGCTGTCAGATTCATTCTGACATAGATCAGGGGTGGAAAAGTGTGTGGTATAGAATAGAGTCATTAGTAAATCCATCTCGTTTTTTGTTTCATTTGACAGCAACACATTAAATTAATCCCTGTCCAAAAGAATCACATTAAGGGAGCTGTCAATGCTAATCCCCAGCTCATTGTTGCTACCTAGCTCAGGGTTGACTTTAATAGGTCGCGCTGACATTTGTTTCTTCAGAGACACATCGGTGACTTCATCCAGACCCAAATCTGTTCTCATCAGAAAGTGGAAGCACTGGCAAATTTTTACAGACCCTGAATTCTCTGGATTTCTAGCTTGGGGTTTGGGCTCTTGTTGGAAGCACTGATTCACATTTATATATTTAACTGAGTAAAGATGCTTATAACAATAGAAAGAAAATAAGGTAGAAGCTTCAAGGAAAAACAAAAAGCTGATTTACAAAAAAAAAGATACTTTTGTTCTTATACTTATTTGTAACATCTTATATTCACTAATACTGTAATCTATAGATCTGATTGTATACAAACCAGATTTAAGATGAGAAATAAAATGGTCAAGAGAAGAATAGATTATGTAGACTAATGAAAAGGGGAAAAGAAGCAAGGATGAGAAAATCTGAAGAAACATAAAATATCTATAGAAAAGAAGGAGAAAGGGAATTTACTAGCAAGGAAGAATAACATTTAAGCAGTAATTTGAATAGAAAGAATTTGTGCAGTATAGAAAGTAGGAAAAATATAATAAAATTAACATGTTCCTATAACCAACATTTGGAACCTAGGATTATAAGACTTTTCTTCTTTAAATGTAACCTCTCTGCCTCTCTATCCTCTGTTTTCCACACCTTGCCCCAAGCCCTGCACACTGATGTGGATTATCTAGCTTTGTGCTTATGACATTTATGGATTCCAGATTTGACAATCATATATTAACCTTTGTCTGGGTGACTGAGAAGCAGAGGACTGATCCAATCTTAAATGGTTCTTAGAATATGCCTCTACCTGATTAGTCCTATTTTTGTAGATATTTGGTAAGGTTTTGAAGATAAAGTAGGAGCTAAAAATTGAGAAGGTGGAATCCATTATTTAATAAACTTATGTTGAGTAAAGTATGTAAATACTGCAGATTTGCTATATCCATATATACCAGAAAAGAGCATGTATAGCATGTTTTTTTTACTAATTGAATTGTACTTTATTCATATTGGAAGGTGATACTGTAAATCTTTTTTGTCAAGTGAAAACTCACCTCTGCTTCAGTTTTTTTTTTTCCTCCTGAAAATCTGTATTTTCAAGTAAACATGGCAGAGTTATGCCTCTTACTTTCAGGATTTTAGTTATTTTAATTTTATTTTATTTTTATTACAGTTTTCATCTCCTTTTGCTCCCTTTAACTCCACAGAATCACCTCTGAACATAACCATTAAAAAGTGCCTTTTATATAATCTCTGTAAAACTGAGAACTATCTATTGAAGGTAATTTCATGTATTTAAATGATTGAACAACTGAGGTTCATTCTCAGAAAATGAGCTAGGGTTTTTGTGGTCTACCTAATAAGACTACCAAGGATCGGTAAGAAAAGAACTATGCATGCATTCAACAATCTCTAGACAAATGCCAGGAGTATGAGGAATAAGAACTTAGGTTCATAGTGCATCAGTGGACTAAGACCTGGTTGACATTTTAGAAATTGGTGGGCTAGAGCCGACATGAATGGAATGCTAAAACTCCACGTACTCCAATGCTTTGTACTCAGCACAATATCTTGTACATAGTAAGCATTCAATGAATAATTTTTACATTAATAATGAATGTGTAACACATTCATGCAGGAGAGAATGTAGGACAGAATGAATACAGATAGAAAATAAAAAGGAGAAGGCCAGAGGAGATGGAAAAATTGGACATTGGTAGTTGTAGAAGTAGACATAATTGGTGTTTTACTGGGTTGCAATGACTGAGGACTGAGGAACTGGCTTTTGGAATTAAAGCAGAGGCTAAAGTTGGTAGGCAATAATGCAGTGGACATATGAGTACTTAGCCCTTGGAAGTGTGTATACATATGCATTGGTCACTTTATTCATACTCATGGTTCTGTGCAATCAAGAAGAGCTCCTCTCTTCTCTACTGGATGGTAGAAGCAGGGGATTTCCTAATGCCAAACCATTGGTGGTAGATTCCAAGGCCACTAGTGGAAGCTGGGGTGGGACTTGGGGGATATTATCAGTTTGGCGGTGACTGCAGCGGCAGTGGGGTTATAGAGTGGGAAACTTTAGTAAATCCCCAATTTACTAAGACTCGTCAGAGCCTTATACCACTTCTTAATACCTCCTCCCAGCCACCAATCCTCCTGTTGTTTTCTTCACTGGCTCAAGGGTAAGTCTGCATGCTTTCATTTTGCACATGTTTCCTGTGGTTTTTGTGTGGGTTTTTCTTCATTCTATGGTGGAATGGAGCCCTGGTTCACTGCTTTTGCTGTATCTTCCATCTGACCTTGAGGCAAACAGCATTTTTTACTTTTTAAAAAGGATTGTTTTTATGAGTAATGGGAAAGCAGAGGGCAGATAGAGGTTGAGGGTATCCCCATTTTTCTTTTATACAACTGATTTTTATGGAATCAAAAAATATATAGAAGGATCTAAATCAGAGGCCTTAGCTTCACTAGGCTTCACTTTTGTTATTTGTCGCAGGAGTTGGAGTAGACATCAGGGAAGGACAACGCTTCTGAGAGGATAGTGAAGATTTGGAGCAGGTGCAGGTACTGCTGGTCATATCGCAGGTTGGACTGGGTAGGGAAAGTAAAGGATAAAGAAGAAAAAGTCAGTTCTGGGCCTCTAATCTCCACTCATCTGTCACCTGCCACTGTTTCTGAATACAGGCTCCCTAGCAGCTTTCCTCCCTCCTGCCCCCACCCTCAGTCTGGGGCAGCAGGGAGCAGGGTGAGACGTCAGAAACATAAGATTATTTCGAAGTGTTGTTAATTTGGCCTCCCATTACTGACCTGTGGCACGTTTCCCCGATACTGTTTTCTGGGTTAGTAGACCAGGCTGTGGAATATAAAGAAGGCCCAAAGGGGAAAGGAATGCGTAGGAACTTCCATAATTTTAGTTTTGTTCTATTGCTTCTAAGCTTTTGGAAAAGACTGTAACTGACAACTACAACCCATTTTCCAACTTAAATTATATCTGTGCAATTTAGGTAGAAAGTCCCTGGGCAGATATGGGACCTTTTTTCTGCGCCTGCAAGGGTACCAAGCACATTGAAGGCATTTAACAAATAATGATAATAACTTAAAGCAATGGGAGCATTGGGTGTATAGGGAGATAAGAAACTGGAAGACTGGGGCCCACTAATAATTAATAATGTCTCAGGAGGTGGTCCTACTGTTTTTGGATTTTAAATCTCCTTGTTCAATTTCTTACTGGAGTGAATTCCACACAAAAAAGAATAATCTTTAATTTGATACTTAGTCACTTCAGTATCCTGTGCTGAGCTGGCTAAGATTGCATATTCTTATGAAAATATACGCATTCATAATCAGTCTGATAATGTTCCTCCCCAGGGCTTCTAAATGCAAAAGCAAGAGATCATATACTGAGATATGTGGCTTCAAAGTCATGGGATCATCTGAGAAGTTCACATTTCTCATTTTTCACTTTTTATTCTTGGAACTGAAAGGAAAACAACTCAGTGAAAACTTCTAATTAAATACATAATGAAACAAGGCCCAATACCTGTGAGTTAAGGCTTCACCAGGAATGAATTCTTGTCCTTTTATGTGATAGGCTGCATTGACAGACATTGTAATAAAATGACAGGATAACTAAAATTGCTTTGGTTAAGGCTTGATTACCAATTATTTTGCAGCTCTCTGTGCTTACATCCTGAACATTTGGTTTGTATTTATTTATTTATTTAGGTTAAAATATTCAGAGACCATAGGAAAGACTACCCCAAAGGAAAGATGGGAAAGAATGCAAGGTGTATCTTCTGTGCCCATCCTTTCTTTCAGTGTGTTCTTTTTCCTATGTCTGTTACACCTTATAGCACCTGTCTTGGGCTTGGTTTAGACTTTCATTTTCTTCTCTGGGTCAAAACTTGTTAGTCTTTGCTTTTCTGAACTGACTCCATTTTGTTTTAGATTCAGCTCTCATAATATTTTTGAATCCTTCTTCTCCTCTGTATCCCCTTTTCCACGGTCTTATTTTGAGACTGCACCATCACTTGTCTGAATTACTGCAATAGCTTCTTGACTGGCACATTCAGTCTGGTCTTCTTGTATCCCATCCTTCAACTGCTGTTAGAGTTTTTGTTTTGTTTTATTTATTTTTTTTTCTTAAAACACAGGCCTGCTTTTGTCTCTCCTCTGGTTAAAAATGTTGACACCTCCACTTGCATCAGCTGTCAGATTAAAAATCATACTCCTTAGCAGAGCATAAAAACTACTTTGTCATCTGGTCCCTGGCTATCTTCTGAGCATCATCAATTGCTACCTGACCATGGATCTTTGTACATGTGTCTTTAAAAAGGCTGTTTTTCTCCATCCATACCTTTGAACACGACAGTATGTCTGCTTGGATTGCATTTTTCCCTTTGATTTTCTGAAAGATGCCTGCTCTTCCTTCAAAGCTCACTTTGAGATTACCTTATTGAATTAAAGGTGGCAATTATTTCCTCCTCATTCCCACACTTCCTTTTAGGAGAATCTGTCCTTGGACTGGGGTAGGATTAAGTCAGATTTTCTTTCCAAAAATTGATATGGGATATAGAGAGAGTGAATTAGTTGGCTATGGATGTTGGATGAGTAAGATCTTATGGTCTCAAGGGTTGATGTGGTCATATGTGCAAGCCAAGAAAGTTGATCTTTGGGAAAAGGTAGGAAAATGGGAGCAATTGCAGAAAGAAAGCATATATGAGAGATATGCTAAGAAAGAGAACAAGTGGAGAGCTGTCTTGGTTTCTCATTGATTTATCAGTTCTTATTGGAGTCCCTCTTGAGACTATTATTGCCTTTTGGAAACTCTTAGCTATTTATGCTAATATATTCTTTATTTAATGTGCTCAATTGAGTTTCTGTTTTTTGTTTAAAAATGATTCTTTATTAAGGTTCATCTAATAAATGCAATAAAATGATTTTATATATACCCATCTTCTCCACCAGACAGTAAACTCCCTGATGGTAGGGATACTGTTTTATTTATCTTTAATTCCCAGCCATTAGAGTCTAGCTGTTGTAGATTGACAATACATGTTTGAATGAGTGAATACTAACCTCATTTTTTCAATTCCTTTTCTAACAAAGAGCTTATGAAATTACGAAGTGATGTTGCTTTCATAGTGGATAATAAAGTGTTAGATCTTCCGGTAACATATTTGTATTTTAAGAAGGAATCTCTGGAATCAATCCTTTGAGGTACAGGAAAAGTCACAAAAGTGGGAATTTATCAGTACTGGATTTCTTGGGGAGGTATTTGGGAAACCTTTCAATGTCTGAAATTATAACATATCTTTGTTCAGGGCCAAGCGGGGTGTAGGGCTAAGGGCAGGAGGAACAGTGTGAGGAACAGAAGGACTCCTTTCCTGCAGAGACTGATGAAGTGGGAACCAGGACTGGGACCTTACAGCCCAGAACTGAATTTACTTCCAAAGGTTTTTTATATAAGAACAGATCATCCAGGAAAAACAGAAAATAGCCTTAGAGGAATGAATCAAAATACTGAGTTATTTGAGGTAATATCATGATGTGAAAAGTTTACTTTGTGAATCAGTGTATTGCTCCTTAAATATTGCTATCTTTAATAATATACTAACATTTTCTGCATTGGTATTACTGATCAAAAGACACTTAAGAGACATTAAATAAACAATTCTTTTCTTTTCTTTTTTTTAGGTATTTTTAAAATTTTTTAAAAAAATTATTTATTTATTTTTATTGTTACTTAAATTTTTTTCCCAGTGTTCCAAGATTCATTGCCCATTCACCACACCCAGTGCTCTATGCAATAGGTGCCCTCAGTACCCACCACCAGGCTCTCCCATTCCCCCACCCCCTCCCTCCAAGTCCCTCAGTTTGTTTCTGTGTCCAAAGTCTCTCTTGTAAACAGTTATTTTCTATGACATAATTTAAAAAGGATGATGTCATATAGTAGCTGAGACCTCGCTATAGGAAAATCAAATAGGACAGATTATTGAAATTAGCCTGAGATGAATATTTCTCTCTCCCAAATTTAACCTTCCAAAATTTTCAGGTCATATAATTCTTGAACTCTACTTTCAATAGTGAGGTGTACATTTTTACCCTCTTTTCTTCTTGATTTACAGTATTACATTAATAAGCCTTCCCTTTTTTGGCTACACCAAGATTCTTCTTTCCTTTTTTCTTTTTTTGGTTGATTAAACCAGGGCAGTGAGATTATCATTTCTCACACTGCCCTCCCCACTAACTGGCATTTCTCTTGGTACTGATACCTTTGAGAACATCAGCTCATATTAGGCTGAAGCCTATTTAAGGCAAGGCTTCTTCTAGACGAGCCTTTAAACAGGGAATGCATCCTTTTTAATACTATTCTGGTAAATGCACTAGGCGTTACAGGCTGGCTTTATTTGATAACTTAATAAATTCTATTTGTGGGTTAAGGTGATATTCCTTTTAAAATTAAATGTAATTATAATAGGGTAGAGGTGCAGTGTAGGCATGTTGTTGGATAAACACATAAATTTATGGATTCTTAACAGATTCTGTGCTTATTCCTCCCTTGTGAAAATGTTTCTCAGCTCTAGTAAAACCTATATGCACTATCCTCCAGAGAATCTAAGAACATAAATGGAAGTTAAACAGCTGAACAGAATGCCAATGTTTTAAAATATAGTTAGGAATCAAAGTTACAAAGCAAAAAGACCTCTTTAGCTTCAAAGGTTGCCAATTAAGTTGCAAACACTATTGATAATAGTTGCTTTATTGAGAGCCTTATTATATAAAACACCATTCTGTCTTGAAACTCAAGAGGTTGCCATGCAGTTGTCTCCATAATCCATAATTGAAAGAATCATAAATGTAACAATTATTTCCCTCTATGATTGCTTTCACAATTTCTTGTTCTCTGCAGGATCCTTGTGTTTTTTTTTCTTTCAGCTCATTGCAACAATCAAACAATTATAGTGTGATTCATATTTAAGATTAAGTTTTGCATGTCTACTGAGGTATATAAAAATCTCTATTTTTCATAATTGTGAGCTATGTTTAGATGATCAATCAACTTCTTAAATAAGTAGTATTGATTGCAATATATCCTTTATAAGTAATATCTATTTGGCCTAATTTTTTTTATCAATCAATGGCTTATAACAAAACAATGCGATTAAAGATGGTCATAAGCAGTATAATATTCAAATTGGAAAAGCTACTCTGTATGATGAAAAAAAGATAAGAAATAAAAGCAATTCCCATGTTGTATTTTAACCTAATCTCTAGAAAGTCCTGTCACCCTCCAGAGGGTATTTCTGGCTTTCAGGACTTTAAAATGTTAGTAATGAAATAAATGAAGATGTTATTACTTCTTAGTTCGATATTGTCATTCAGTAGATATCATGCAGTGACAGATGATGCTTACAAATCTATTTTTTTCTTCCCCATATTTAAGGAAGTTCAGTTAACATTTGTTTAGGAGTGGTTGCTCACCAAGCTTGGATTAGAGACTGGCCAGCTTCTTTGAGAACCTTGATTTAATGGTTGAGTTTAAGGAGAGAGGTAAAGCTCTCTTTCTTCTTACCCACTCCCCATTCCACCTCATGTCTAGTGGGAGAAGAGGGCGTGAAACTAAATAGGGAACAGGAGAGGAAAAATTAAGGGGAAGTGAGGGCATAGTGCCAGAGAGGTTCTCATCATTTTGAACAAGTGAAATGAAAGTAGGTCTCCTCATATAAGTTCAAATTTTCTATTAAAAAAAAAAGCCATCGAAGTATGCCATCTTAACCAAAGCTAATAGCACTTTGCAATATTTTAGACTTTATTTATAAAACATGCAAATATTTCTTTTCATTTAAAATCTATATATTTTATTGAAACCCTTATGTTTTACTCAACTTCAGGGGCCATCTAATTCATTCTCCTAATTGTACAGGAGAACCACTGAATATTCTATATTATGATTAGTGTGTATATACTATCTATATACTTATATACTTTATGGTTCAAATTTGGATGCTGAAAATAAAAGAGGTTGCTATTAATAATTACCCCAGGACAACAGGTATAAACTGGGTAACTAGGATTTATGAGCATCTTTGTTATAAAAAATAGGAACTAAGATTGCCAAGCTAAGATTGATCATTAAAATTAATTTTTTTATTGTTCTGCCATTATGACTGAGGAAAAAGTTAAATTGGCTATTGTAATAATAGCTAACATTTTAATCACTTATTACGTACCAAGGAATATTATCAGTATTTTACTTTCAAAAACATGATTAAGCCTCATGATAAGTCTGTGAGGTAGCTACTCTTTTTTTTTTTATTGTTACTAAAATTTTTTTTCCCAGTGTTCCAAGATTCATTCCCCATTCCCCACACCCAGTGATCCACGCTTTAGGTGTCCCCAGTACTGACCACCAGGCTCTCCCATCCCTCCACCCCCCTCCCTCCAAGTCCCTCAGTTTGTTTCTGTGTCCAAAGTCTCTGTTGTTATGTTTCCCTCCCTAGATTACCCTAGTTCCCATTTACTTTCCTTCTCCCACTGTCCTCCAGGTTACCCCTCATGCACCGCAAGTAAGTGAAACCATGCGATACTTGACTTTCTCTTCTTGGCTTATTTCGCTCAGCATAATCTATTCCAGTCCAGTCCATGTTGCTACAAAAGTTGGATATTCATCCTTTCTGATGGAGGCATAGTATTCCATTGTATATATGTACCACATCTTCTTTATCCATTCATCTGTTGATGGGCACCTTGGCTCTTTCCACAGTTTGGCGATTGTGGCCATTGCTGTGATGAAAATTGGGGTGCATATGGCCCCTCTTTTCACTACATCTGTATCTTTGGGGTAAATGCCCAGTAGTGCAATTGCAGGGTCATAGGGTAGCTCTATCTTTAATTTTTTAAGAGGTAGCTACTCTTGTCCCTATTTCATAGATGAGGAAACTGAGGTCTAGAGATGTTAAATTACTTGCCCAAAGCCACAAAGCTAGTACTAAAAGAGGTGGGATGCAAAGCCAGGTATTTCGCTCCAAAATTGATGTCTTAACCATCACCTTATTTTGCCTCTCATGCATCCAGCATTGATGGCTATGGAGGCAGGTCTTGAATAGCAGTAGTTTTTGAAGAGCTGAACAGATCTCAGAGGTTTGCAATCCTGGGGGCCATAAAAAATAGGAAATCTAGGGTAGGAGGTTGTGAAGTGGATGCTTAGGAACCAATAAAAATTTCTGCAAATCAGAAATTATAGAATGAGGCTGCAGTCATGGATGACTCTTGGTGTGCTTCCTAAGGTGTGGATCTTATGCATACTTCAAGGAAGCAGGAATGATAACCACATGGTGGGCCCAGAGCAAACAGAAGCAAAGGAACATCTGACTTAGATGAGGAATAAAGGCAGGGAATGGAGACTCCTGACTATTCTTTGGTCTATACATGAGCTGTATATACAAACTTGGCTACAGTTTTTGTTGGTAGAAGGGAGTGACTTGCTCTTGTTTCCAGGAAATGAAAGAATGAAAGGAAGCTGGTGAAAACAGGAACCAAAGGAGGTGTGTGTGTGTGTGTGTGTGTGTGTGTGTGTGTGTGTGTGTGTATTACTTATATATGTTGACAGAGAGACCACAAGTAGGCAGAGAGGCAGGCAGAGAGAGAGGAGGAAGCAGGCTCCCTGCTGAGCAGAGAGCCTGACGCGGGCCTTGATCCCAGGACCTGAGCCCAAGGCAGAAGTTTTAACCCACTGGGCCACCCAGGAGTCCCCAAGGGAGGTTTTCAGTCAATGCACTGAGGTTCCTTGGCATAGCTTCCAATTCCTGCTACCACTAAACTGCTGGAAACCACACGTTCCAAAATGCTGAGTTTGTGTGAGAAATCACAGAGAAACCACTGGATCCATTATTCCTTGATTTTTCACTTTTTTATAGTAGGAAATTATGAGATTCAAGCATTGGGAGCAATATACTGCCAGTTCTAGTGTGGGTTGTGTTGATATTTTTTATTAATTAAAAAATTTTTGATAAAGATTTCATTTATTAGAAAGAGAGTGAGAGCACTATCGTGGGGAGTAGGAGTGGGTGAGGGACAAGCAGACTCTGTGCTGAGCATGGAACCTGTATTGGGGCTCCATGTGGGACCTGATCCCACAATTCCAAGATCATGACCAGAACTGAAATCAAGAGTAAGACACATTTTTTAAAAAAAGATTTTATTTATTTATTTGACAGAGAGAGAGATCACAAGTAGGCAGAGAGGCAGGCAGAGAGAATGAGGAGTGAAGGTAGAGGCTTAACCCACTGAGTCACCCAGGCACCCAAGAGTCAGACACTTAACAGACTGAGCCACCCAGGTGCTCCAGGTTGTACTGATATTTTAGACAGTTATTTTCATCTTTATTAACCAAGATATCTCTGGTTCTAATCATTTATCATATTGATTTTGGTGCAAATACATATTTATTACATATACCTTTAAACATATTGTTTTTAAGTTTTCCTTTAAGAATATGAGAATACAGGGAGGAGTCAAGATGGCGGAAGGCCAGGTGACCACATTTCGGGGAGTTCCCTGAAGAGAGCTGAATTTCAGCAGACTAGATAAAACGACAGGACCCATCCACATGCTGCCTACAAGAGACTCATCTTGAATTGAAAGACACTTCCAGATTGAAAGTGAGGGGATGGAAGACCATCTATCATGCCAATGGACCCCAAAAGAAAGCCGGGGTAGCGATTCTCATATCAGACAAATTGGATTTTAGTCTAAAGACTGTAGTCAAAGACACAGAAGGACACTATATCATTCTTAAAGGGTCTATACATCAAGAAGATCTAACAATTGTAAATATTTATGCCCCTAACATGGGAGCAGCCAACTACATAAGCCAACTGTTAAACAAAATAAAGAATCATATTGATGCAAATACACTAATCATAGGAGATCTTAACACACCACTCTCAGCAATGGACAGATCATCTAAACAGAAAATCAACAAAGAATCAAGAGCCTTGAATGACACATTGGACCAGCTGGATCTTATATTCAGAACATTTCACGCTAAAACAGCAGAATACTCATTCTTCTCGAGTGCACATGGAACTTTCTCCAGAATAGACCACATACTAGGTCACAAATCAGGGCTCAACCGGTACCAGAAGATTGAAATTATTCCCTGCATATTCTCTGACCACAATGCCGTGAAACTGGAACTCAATCACCATAAAAAGTTCAGGAGAAAATCAAACACTTGGAAGCTAAAGATGAGCCTACTCAGGAATATGTGGATCAACGAAGAAATCAAAGAAGAACTGAAACATTTCATGGAAACCAATGAGCATGAGGATACATCGGTCCAAAACCTATGAGATACAGCAAAGGCCGTCTTAAAGGGGAAATTCATAGCCATCCAAGCCTCACTCAAAAAAATTGAAAAATCTCGAATACACCAACTCTCATTACACCTTAAAGAACTGGAAAATCAACAAAAAACTAAACCACACAAGATGGGAAATAATAAAGATTAGAGCAGAGATGAATGAATCAGAAACTAGAGATACAGTAGAACGCATCAACGAAACTAGAAGCTGGTTCTTTGAAAAGAATCAATAAGATCAATAAACCATTGGCCAAACTAACCCAAAAGAAAAGGGAGAAGACCCAAATTAACAAAATCATGAATTAAAGGGGAGAGATCACGACTAACAGCAAGGAAATAGAAACAATCATCAGAAATTACTATCAACAATTATATGCCAATATGTTTAACAACCTAGAAGAGATGGATGCATTCCTAGAAACCTATAAGCTTCCAAGACTGAAACAGGAAGACATTGACAATCTGAATAGACCTATATCTAGTAAGGAGATTAAGCAGTGATCAAAAACCTCCCCCAAAACAAGAGTCCAGGCCCAGACGGTTTCCCTGGGGAATTCTACCAACCATTCAAAGAAGAAATAACAGCTATTCTCCTGAAGCTCTTTCAAAAAATAGAAATGGAAGGAAAACTTCCAGACTCTTTCTATGAAGCCAGCATCACTCTAATCCCCAAACCAGACAAAGACCCCATCAAAAAGGAGAACTTCAGACCAATATTGGTGATGAATACAGATGCCAAGATTCTCAACAAGATCCTTGCTAACAGGATCCAACAATACATTAAAAAGATTATCCACCATGACCAGGTGGGTTTTATCTCAGGGATGCAGGGGTGGTTCAACACTCGCAAAACAATCAACGTGGTAGAACAAATCAATAAGAGAAGAGAGAAAAACCACATGGTACTCTCAATTGATGCAGAAAAGGCATTTGACAAAAGACAACATCCGTTCCTGATCAAAACTCTTCAAAGTATAGGGATAGAGGGAACATTTCTCAACCTCATAAAATCTATCTATGAAAAACCCACAGCGAATATCATCCTCAATGGGGAAAAACTGACAGCCTTTCCTCTGAGATCAGGAACAAGGCAAGGATGCCCACTCTCACCACTACTATTCAACATAGTGTTAGAGGTCCTAGCAACAGCAATCAGACAACAGAAAGAAATAAAAGGTATCCAGCTTGGCAAAGAGGAAGTCAAACTCTCTCTCTTTGCAGATGACATGATACTATATGTGGAAAACCCAAAAGACTCTACCCCCAAACTACAAGAATATGAGAATACATTCATTCACCTCTTTTACTGACAATTTACTTAACTGGTCTGAGTTGTTTTTTTCATTAAACTTAATCTTGATTGTGCTGGTCAATCTTATTGAGGATCCTTTTTCTTTGGTATAATGATACCATGAAAAGAAAATAATTTCTGTCTTCAAAATATAAGAGCCAAAAGCAAAACAAAAAAATGATAAGCAATGTAATCAAAAGCAACATAAATAAGGGCAGATGACAATAGAATCACTTATATTAAGTTTCAGTGGTTATAGGTTAAAAGGACATTCACCAGGTATTTTCTCCTATCCTAATGTGTTTCAATATTATTGAGTACTTTGGCAAAATGATCAAGTATAAAGATAAAAATCTGAGAGAAAAATAATATCTGAAAAAAACCCAAAGGCCTGAATTTTAGATTGTATTTATTAAATGCCGGTATATTTTTTTATGTGTACTATTTTAGAAAGCCCTCTCGTTTTAAATTAGAGGAGAAATCAGAGGTTATCTCCTTCATAGTGTGAGCAACTTAGGATCAGAATTTTTCAGGTCTTGCTCAAGTTCACTTGCGAGCACAAACAGAAAAATGGTCCCTTAGTCTGCAGCCCTTTCTGTAGTTTTGTATTCACTTAAAATACAAAAAAAAAGTATCATGTGAATAGAATACAGAATGTACTCTATGAAATTAATGTTAAAAGATAAAGGCAGAAATCTAATTCAGAAAAATGTAATTTTTTTCTCTAACAAAATAACACAGTCCTCTGATGCACACAAAGCATGGGCCAAAATCAGCAAACTGCATAAATAATTCTAAATTCTAATCTTACTTTTGTCACTGTCTCTGTGCAGTATTTGGTAGGTCAGTTCACCTCAATGACAGTAATCCCATGTATACAATAGGAAAAATAACGTCTTTATTCTCCGAGGTAGAGAAAAGGCTATCTTCTTCTTTTTTTAATGCATCAACAATTGGATGGGAGCTTGAAAATTCTATGTTATGGACATACTGTCATGTTTTGATAAGCAAATTATTTGAAGTACTAACAATATATAGTTAAGCAAGGCAGACTATCTTTAATTAATCATGCTATTCTTTGTTTATGCCTTTGATTTCAATTCTACTCTTTTAGATAGGTTTAAATATTATGTATGTTTTTCTGTCTTGACCAGAATCTTTTTAGAGAAATAAAATGTGTTGTAAAAGTACAGTAACTTTCCTGAATTTAGTAAGCCAAGCTAAATCATTCAAACAATTTCTCTCTGAATTCCTGCCTTAGCTCAATGGACTATTGCCATTGGTTGCATTAACTGGGTAATTACTAAATCTCCATTACTTTCTGCCATTACAGCTGAACCACAAATAAGGGAGCACCAACACTGAGGGTAAATTGTGAACAAAATAGCACAGCTATTTAACTCTTTCCGTGTATATATGTTTATATATTTTTTGAGAGGTTAGAGCAAGCTTTCATTTTACCTTAGAGAAATAAAAATGAAGGAAGGATCCAAACAATCTGTTCTGGAGTAATACCTTTCTTAAACTAAATGCTTAAATTAAAATATTAGGATAGGCATAATCCCAATCCATATTTCAACTTCAGTGCATACAAGACTTAATTATAGACATTATAAAAAATACTTGATGTCTTTTTATGGGAACTAACATTTAAATCTATTTGACGAAGTTCAGTTTGCTGTACGTCACTTGCATTGTCTATTGTACAGAACAGATAAAATGCTAGTCATCTTGTTCTTTATTAAAGGCATATCCATTTTAATCTTGAAGACATTGTTTTGAGTCAAAGAATTATCTTTTTTTAAAAAGATTTTGTTTATTTATTTGACAGAGAGAAACACAGCGAGAGAGGGAACACAAGCAGAGGGAGTGAGAGAGGGAGAAGCAGGCTTCTGCCCAGCAGGGAGCCAGATGTGGGGCTCTATCCCAGGACCCTGGAATCATGACCTGAGCCGAAGGCAGATGCTTAATGACTCAGCCACCCAAGCGCCCCACAAAGAACTATCTTTTAAATAGAATTTTTCCTTGGATTTAATATGTTGGCACTTCTTTTATGGTTCTGATTGTATTTTTATTTTAACCATTAGAGGGCACGTTAGTCCAAGAAATATTAAACAAAAAGCATAGCAACAAGAAGGAAATACAAGTAGCAGGCAGAGAAAATTTATGTATTTAACTGTGCTTATGTTCACTCATTGTCATTTGCAACATAATTTACCAGTTTTTTTTTTAATCTGAAAAGAATTCAGGTATATATACTTTCAAGCAAGTATATTCACTTTTTATTGCTAACTACTACTCCTAGGAGGATAAGGTTGGCCTAGTTGAATTTGGCAAGGTTGACTATTATGTGACCAAGGAGGACATAACAAATCATGGCGTTTGAAGAACATCCTGAGTTCAAAGTTACATCTGATTAGGTTATCATGAAGTAAGTAAATGCCAGTCCCTGATTTTGTAGTTAAAACAAAACAACAAAAAGCACACCCAAGTGTGAATGAAGGCAGCTCAGCAACTACACTTCACTGAAAATACTTATAACCTTTAAAATTTGGTACAAATTACAGAGAGAACAATGGATGGCCCCAGGTGAACAAGAGGCTTTATTTCACTTGCAAGGCTTGGCTGAGGTCATAAACTGCAAGAAGGCAGGCAGCTCAAGAGGCTTATGAATGACTGTGGAGTCTAAGAATGAGTTCATTTGTTTTCAATCTACAGCAAACTGTTATTATTTCTAATGTTCAGTCTTTGTTTTAATGGCTGCAGGTTTTAATCTGTAAAGCTGAAATAGATACCAGCTAGTATTTAATAATAATGCTTTTATGACATTAAGTTAAAGGAATACTTTAAATGATTAATTCATTAATTTATTTAATAAAGCTAATTGAGCACCTGCTAAATTTCAAGTTCTGGGCTAGGTGCTGGGGAATAAAGAGATTAATACATTGCCCCTGACTTCAAAATATGCTTTCTTTTTAAAAAATTGTCCTGTAATTTGCAGAGAAATAAATCAGCGAATACCTGTAGTGTATGATAACTTTATATATGAGTGGAAGAATAAAGATGAGATTTATCTAACCTATTACAAAAAATATTTTACACTATATTTTTAAGGGAACTGAAGGTATAGGCAAAATCATTAGTATATACTATCTTCATTTTAGAAGGCTGCAGAACTGCTCTGGTAATATTTTTTTTTCAGAGAGTCAATTATACAATAAATCATAGTAATTAGTTGCATAAAACAAGGTAATAATGTAATTAAAACCAAAATATTTACTTGCTATAGAAGATACTTTTATGCATCTTAATTCTGCTCCTTGCAAGCTAATAATACTCTATAGGAATTTCTGTGTGGCTTTTACATCTGGTGGTTGTGGAATTAGCATGTACAAAGAGAGCTCAGAATTATGCTTTAATTATGATTTGAATGATGATTTGAGTCTGAGCATTAGTTGTCAACAGAATTATGAGCTGGGGGAAAAAGAGATAAGGACCGTTAGTGGGATTAAAAAGTATATTTGTAGTCACTTACTTTAAAGTGCCTTTTGTTTTAAAAGAAGTAATTAATGTTAGGAATTAATTGGTTCAGATTCTTGATTTTAAAGTTATCACTTGGTTGCTAAGATGAAGCCTTTTCAGAATTACTACACGATATGCAATGACAGGAACATTTCAGTTGAAAGGTATAAAACATAATTGAAAAGCTAGCTTTTGAGTGCCTGCTTATCACCCTAATTGATAGCAGATGAGCCCAAGGAACTAAATGATGTAGTTCAATAAAAAATTTATTTAGCTGGGTTTCACATTATCCTGCATGGCTTTCTTTAAGAGCTAAATATTTTTACTGATGTTTTTATATATAGTAAGCTTTAAGTGGAGCCTGGTCGGTATCCATTAACTATTATAAAGCAGTTAGTAAGTAAAAATTATAATGAGAAAATGGATCTAGATACAGAACCTAAAAATCTTTTAAGGTTTGGGTAACCAAATTAGGGTATTCATAAAATGTAGCCATAAAGAATGATATTTCAGGTATGTATTTATTGACATAGAAATTATATTACAAAGCGGGCTTTATAGTATGAGGCCCCCACTACTGTTAGAAAAAACAACATATGTAAGAGTGGGAAAAACCAGAAAATAGGTATACCAATATTAACAGTGGTTATTTCAGGCAGTGGAATTGTGCAAGATTTTTATTTTCATTAGGCATATCTGTATTTTCCTAATTCTTCCTATAGCAAATGTATTTAATTATGTGATAAATTATGATATCTTAATGTCATATTTTAATATTCTGGTCTGCCTAATTTTTCAGCAGGAAAATCTTCATATGACTTTAGAATGTAACTATGTACTCTTGCTGATATTTAGTTGGTCCTAACATATATTTACAATTCCTGTTTTTTCATTTGTCCTCTGTTTTTGTATTACATACACATTTTACTATAACAAATGTTAAAAATTTAGCAAAATATATCATCGATAATACCTAATTGGTCTCCTATGAATGAGAGAAGACAGAGCGAATTCATAACTAGAAAAAAAGGACAATCCAACAATGGACCTGAATTTAAGCTTTTGCAATATAGGTGAAGGGAATATTTAAGAGAATATGAAGGAATTATGTTTAGGATGTGACCTGCGCATATAAAAAGAATGAAATGAAAGACAGTAGATCCAAATTATACTATATTTTGAGTCTGCACATGGGGAAGAAAATAATAGAACTGTTGGTAGTGATTGATCAAGCCAGTCAGGAAAGAAACTGTGACTTTCATTTAAAAAAAGATGATGCGTTGGCTCACACCCTGGCCTCCTTTCTATAAGATTGTGTCCCTTTGAGGAGAAAACATGGTCCAACTGATCTGCTCAAGGAGAGTTTACTTTCTTCTATTAAAAAGAGTAGCTTTTGGGGCGCGCCTGGGTGGGTTAAAGCCTCTGCCTTCGGCTCAGGTCATGATCTCAGGGTCCTGGGATTGAGGCTTGCATCGGACTTTCTGCGCAACAGGGAGCCTGCTTCCTCCTCCTCTCTCTTTCTCTGCCTGCCTCTCTGCCTAATTGTGATCTCTCTTTCTGTAAAATAAATAAATAAAATCTTAAAAAAAAAAGAATAGCTTTTGGCAGGTATTCTCAGGATACTGTAATTCAGACAACACATCTGTGTAAACTGTTGAACCACACGTACAAAAATCATATGAGATGGGTGGATTTAAGTAGAAGTTAAGCAGGAATTTCTATTTTAGGAAGAGGTGAAATGACCTCTAAACGATTTACTTGGAAACCCCCCCCCCACAGACATACACACACTCACACACATAGATATACATACCAGAGGGCTTTGTGGCATCTCTGTGACTCTAGGTCAAGCAGGATCACACTGTAAAAGGAGAAGATTTCTTTCCTAGCTGAGATTAATAGCTAATCATGAGGTAAGCATTTATTAAGTCGTTGCAAGTAAATGTTATAAAATCAAAGTTAAAGGGAAGAAATTATGTTTCTGGGGACACAGTATTAGGCTTCTTTCTCCACTTTGTGATTAAACAAGATACTCTAGTGGGTGTTTTATTTTTTCTGCTTCATAGGCTGTCTTCATTCTGATATGTGGAAAATAGCTTTTAACTACTAGTAAATAATCAATTTCCATTACAATTTTATTAACAGTAAGTAATTAATCAGTTTCACAATTTTATTTAGAATGTTGGTTCAAATATCTGGCTGTTAATTTTTTTTTAGCCCAAATAATAATTTGTAAGCCAACTCTGTTTCAAATTGGTCCTTTATCTGATGAACTGATTTTCGTGAGAGAGAAAGCTTAGAAAAATTTCTAATTAGTGCTAAGACCTGATTTTCTGTGGCTCACTGCTTCATGTATTCCACTTCTTCAAATTATGCTGTAGGAAATGTCTTTAGAGGTTGGTGTTTTCTATTGATCTCTACAATTGTCCTCAGTAATTTAGAAGTTAACTGTGCAGTGATTTTTTGAGAATGTGCCAGAGCTTTGAGTCAGCACACACTCCTCTCTACCAAGCCAGGGGACAAAGATCCTAGTAGCCCCTCTTCAGCTCCAAGCATAAGAGTGGGACGCCTAGACTCCAGCTGTCAGTTCATTTCCTCTGTGTAACTCTCCTGTTCTTTCAGCTTGCAATTCACTCCTTAAATGCCTCTTCTCTTACAAGCTGAGAAGGGATTTGTGCAGCATGAGCTTACCTGAGAAACTAAATATCATTAATTAGAAAGGTGCTTCTGGGCAACAGGAAATTTTTCATTGGAAGGGTTTCAAATCTAAGAAAGTAATTAATTTCTCTGTGGAAGAAGAACACGTTTTTGTCTTCTGATGTCCTTCCCAATTGCAATTGAATGGTTTAAGGCACAATGGAGGGAATATGACTTCTCTCTCATTAACCCTCACAGTTTGGCTTCCTCTTTTCTGTCTCTTTCCTTTCCTTTTCATTTTAGCATTAGTGGTGCCCTCTAGGGATTTTGGGTGACATTTTATTTTATTTTTGTGAGGAAAAGTTAAGGAATATATTGGAAGGAATACAACATAGTAAGTATTTTTCTTAATGTGCATATAGTTTCAGAAGGAGTTTTTAGATTAAAAAGTTTGTTTATTGAAAATGGCAAATTAGGAAAAATAGTTGCAATAAATACAGTAAAGTTTTGCCATCATAAATATATACATGAAAGAGAGAGAGCTTATAGTCTTATAAAAATACTGCAACTCCAATCAAAATGAAAAGAAATAACATGAGCAGACACAGGAGGATCTAAAATTTATTATTAGTATTAATCAATGAAATTAATGTTGAAAAATATTAAAGATGTATGAGAAAAGTTTATGTATGTATGTACCTATCTACCATCTATCATCATTCTTATCATCTAGTATCAGTATGAACTCATGGATTCCTATTTTATTCACTGGATTATAATTCTTACTGTTTTATTTTTATGCCCAAATTACCCCATAATTAGTCAATGGGCAGCCCTTTATGCTGGGTTTGTGTTTTTCTGACATGCTTCCATCATTTCTTTGAGTGCTTTTAAACTTCCTGGCATAAAAGATGTTTTTGATCAGTTTAAGGCTGATCTTAAACTTTTCTTGCCACAGACAGGAAATCAACATTTCTGCAAGGAGCTCTTGTCCTGTTAGTAGGTAATAGCATTTAGAAACCAGGATGAAATGTTAAATAGGCTCATTGCCCTGAAACCTGTTGAGTGGGTCTTGTCCATGTGTGTATGTGTATTAGAAATCATGAGCTCATACTGATAACTTTAATTTCAATCCAAAATTCACAAAGTTCTTCTTCTTCTTCTTTTTTTTTTTTTTAAGATTTTATCTATTTATTTGAGAGCGCACAAACAGGGGGAGAGACATAGGGAAGAGCAGGCTCCCCGCCGAGCAGGACAAATTTCTCACTTGCCTTTCTGTCTTCCATATTTGCATGTTTCTTCTGTAGAACTCTGGCTCTGGCCACATCAACACATTTACTCATTTGCTTAGCCCTTCAGTGCACATCAACTTGTTCAAGAATTCATAAATCTTTACCACCACAAAAACAAACCTACTAAGATGAGATCCAGATTTGTTTGCAGTTCTTCTATTCACTAGTGTTCAAAAGTAATTTTGGTTAGTTCTCTATTTCTCACATGGTGTGCTTTTATTGTTTATTTAAAATACAGTTTGGATCACTTATTACTGTTTTAATTTTATAGTTTTCCTCATATTTGTTGATTTTATTTTATTTTCTGAATATATGGAACGCTAACATACTTTCAAAAATATCCAAAAAGATATACCTAGGTATCCTCAGTCCCTTGTCTATCCCTTTCATTCCATTCCCTCCACCTATTTTTTTTTTTAAGATTTCATTTTTTTTTTTGATTTTTTTTTTAAGATTTTATTTATTTGACAGAGAGAAACACAGCCAGAGAGGGAACACGAGCAGGGGGAGTGATAGAGGGAGAAGCAGGCTTCCTGCTGAGCCGGGAGCCCGATGTGGGGCTTGATCCCCGGTCTCCGGGATCATGACCTGAGCCGAAGGCAGTCGCTTAACCAACTGAGCCACCCAAGCACCCTCCACCTCTTTATAAATAGCCAGTTTCATGATTTTCTAGTTTATTTTTTCTATGGCTTTTCCAAAACAAGCATGTTCCTGTATATTTCTTACTTTTCCTTCTTTCTTAGCCAAAGTTAGTGTACTATATATGCATTTTTGCATTGGTATGAAAATCACTGCATATCAGTTCATAGATATTCTCTTCGTTCTTTTTTTACTCTTACATGATACTTCATTGTGGTTTGTACCACAGTTAATTCATTCAATCTCTTGTTTGGGCTTTTGGATTTTTAAATTGCAAGTAATATGGGAATGGATAATTTCATACTGTTAGAAATATAACTTCTTTGTAAAAATTTTAGAAATGGGATCACTGGATTGAAACATATATGTGTTTGCATTTTTTGTTATATATTATTGAATTTCCTTCCATAAGGGTTGTATCATTTTGCATCCCAGGGGTTTTGTATGAGAGTGCTTTTTTTCATAACTTCATGAATAGAGTATATTGTCAAGCTTTTGTATTGTAGTTTGATGGGTAAAAAAATGGTACTTCAGTGTAATTTTAATTTACCTATTATGAGCAAAGTTGAAATCTTTTCATGTTTAGAGTCATTAAAGTTTTTTCTTTTTTTGGTGAATTGACTGCTCATGTCATTTGTCTACTTTTCTAGAGGATTTTTGTCATTTTTTTCCTCATTTCTTTTTATGTCAGAGATATTAGCCCTTTATCTGTGATATTTGTTACATTATTTTTCTCCCATTCTGTCATTTGTCTTTTGTGTTTGCCTTGTGATAGCTTATGTCAAAGTCAAGGAAGTGGTTTCTAATTTTTATGTAGTAAAATTTTTCAAATTTTCTTTTATTGTATCTGGATTTTGAGTCTTATAAGTTTTTTCCTATAGGCAGATTATAAAGGAATCTACCTGTGTTTTCTTCTAGTGGTTGTGTTGTTTCATTTTGTTTTAATGTATGTGTTAGGAATGATTTAATTTTATCTTTTTCCAATGGTTCTTCGTTGTCCCAATGCTGCTTATTAAAGCATTCATCATTATCTCAGTAATTTGAGATTATTGCTTTTATCATATACTAGATTTCCATATATAGGTGGTCTTGTTCCTGAGCTTTTTATTCTAGTCAATTGGACTGTCTATTCATGCACCAGTAGTTTACTATTCTTTGGTATGTTTTAATATCTGTTAGGAATAGTGCCCTCTCCTAGCTTTTCTTTTTCTGTGTTTTTCTAGTATACATTCATGTTTCTTTTTCTTTTTTTAAAAGTTTCTATTTAGGGGCATCTGGGTGGTTCAATCAGTTAAGCATCTGACGCTTCATTTTGGCCCAGGTCATGAACCCATGGTTTTGGGATCAAGCCCTTCATGGGGCTCCGTGCTCAGTGGGAAGTCTGTTAGAGATTCTTTCTTTTTCTCTCCCTTCTCCTCTCACCTTATTCATGCTCTCTCTAAAAAATAAATAAATAAATCTGAAAAAATTTTGATTTAAATTCCAGTTAGTTAATATACAATATAATACTAGTTTCAGGGACAATAGAGTGGCTCAACACTCCCATTCATCACCCGGTACTTATCACGGTAAGTGCACTGCTTAATCCTCATCACTATTTAACCTATTCCCCAGCCCACCTCCCTTTTGGTAATCATCACTTTGTTCTCTACAGTTACGAGTATGTTTCTTTTATTAAAGATTTTATTTATTTATTTGACAGAGAGAAACACAGCTAGAGAGGGAACACAAGCAGAGGGACTGAGAGAGGAAGAAGCAGGCTTTCCGTTGAGCAGGAAGCCCGATGTGGGGCTCATCCCAGGACTCCAGGATCATGACCTGAGCCGAAAGCCGTCGCTTAACCAACTGAGCCACCCAGGTGCCCCAAAGTCTATTTCTTAAGAGAGGTTTGCCTCTCTATTTCTCTTTTTTCCCCAATTTGCTCATTTGTTTCTTAGATTCCACATAGGTGAAATCATATGGTATTTGTCTTTCTAAGATTGATTTATTTCACTTAGTATAATACTCTCTAGCTCCATCCATGTCACTATGAATGGAAAGATTTCATTCCTTTTTATGGCTGAGTAGTATTCCATTGTCTATATAAACCACATCTTCTTTATCCATTCATCAATCAGTAGATGCTTGGACTATTTCCATAATTTAGCTATTATAGGTATTGCTGCTATAAACACTGGGGTTCTGATATCCTTTTGAACTAGTATTTTTATACTTTTTGGGTAAATACATAATAGTGCGATTGTTGGATCATAGGAGAGTTCTCTTTTCAACTTTTTGAGGAACCTCCATACTGTTTTCCAGAGTGGCTGCATCAGTTTGCATTTCCACCAACAGTGCAAGCAGATTCCTTTTTCTCCACATCTTTGCTAATACCTCTTGTTTCTTTTGTTGTAATTTCAGCCATTCTTACAGGTGTGAGGTGATATCTCAGTATAGTTTGATTTGCAGTTCCCTGATGACCAGTGATTTTGAACATCTTTTCATGTGTCTGTTGGCCATCTATATGTCTTCTTTGGAGAAATATCTATTCATGCCTTCTGCCCATTTTTAAATTGGATTATTCATGTTTGGGTGGTAAATTTTATAAGTTCTTTATATATTTTGGATGCTAACCTTTTATCAGATATATCATTTGCAAATATCTTCTCCCATTCTATAGGTTGCCTCATGTTTTTATTTTTTCCATATGAACCCTAGTATTATCCTATTTAGCACTAGAAAGGAACATGTAGATATTTTCATTGGGTTAGTATTAAGTTTGCAAATTAACTTTAGGGGAGAACTGACATTGTGATGATATTAAAATGTTCTAACCGAGAACAAAGAGTATCTTTACATTTAGAAATGTTTTGTAATTTATTCATATAGTTCTATAGTTTACTCACATATTCATTTTGCATATATATATGTATAACTTTTTCCCTAAGTATCTTATCTTTTTTGTTGCTGTTGTGAATGGGTTTTTCTCTTCCATCATATCTTCTGTTTATTATTTGTGTATATGAAGTTTTCTGATTTTTACCTGTTAGTTCTATATATTCCTATCTTGATTACTTCTTTAATTTCTTGAGATAGTTTTATCATTGACTCTCTAGGAGTTTCTAGATATATTAAAATATCCTCTGTGAGTTCTGGTTCAAGGTGGCAATTTAGGAGGCTCCTGAAATCACCTCTTCCCATAGACACTGAATCTATAGCTATAAATGGAAAAATTCCCTCTGAAAGAAATCCAGAAATTAGTGGAGTGAATACTACATATTGAGAAATAAGAAAATATACACCTTAAAATTGATAGTAAAGGCTGAGACAAACTCTTACCATAAATCCCACTTCCAGCAAAGTGACATATAGTCAGGAAGGAACTCAACTCCCAGCTTCTTCCTAAGATGTGGAAGGTTTGGACTCAACATCTAGCACCCTTTTACATCTTCCCCCTGGGGTTTGGGGCCCTTAAATGTTTAGTTCTGAAAGCCATGAGACCTACAAGACTATAGTGAGCTAAAAAACAGTTCTTAATGGAGGCACGAGGACTCAGTGTGGTTATTCCTCTGAGGGTTCAACACAAAGGGAGCAGACAAAAACACCATCTCTCAATCTTCCTCTGAAAGAAGTCTATTTATTTACTTTAAAAGTTGCTATCTGAGAGTCAGGATTCTAATTTGGCTCATTTTTAGGGGCTGATTGTGATGTTTCCCTGAGTCCTGGGAGGCTGGTAGGTGTCCTCTCTATGTCTTTCCCCAGGTCTACCCCAGGTTGCTGGTGTCTCCCTGGAAGGAGCTTATATACATGTCTGATGCCCTGGTTTTTGTACACCCAGAGGATGTACCCCTGATCATTTGGCTGTAATAGTCAGTGGGGCTTATGTTCTCAGACTCCACAGGACTATAGCAAAGAAAGAAACAGTGCTTAACTGGCTATCCTCCTAGGACTCAGTACACAGGGAACAGAGAGAAACACCCTGCTCCTAGTCCTTCTTTTAAAGGAAGAGGTCTACTCGCATACTTTAAAAGCTGCCTGAGTGTTTGGCTTCCCATCAGCCTACATCTTATGCTGACTGATATCTACCCCTTTGTACATGGGCAGGTTTAGGTATAGCCTCAACTACTGGGAGCTACTAAGAACAAAGAAGGCATCTTGGACAATCACCAAGATCTGAGAGAAAACCAAGTGCTATGGCTGGGCAGAAAGATGAGTCTCCTCTACAATACAGAATATCCCATCAGGACAGAAAGGTGGAAGTTTTATCTGATGCACAAAATCCAACACAAAGAGTAAGGAAAAATGAAGAAATAGAGGAATATGTTCCAAACAAAAGAATAATATAAAATTCCACACCTTAATGAAATGGAGACAGATGATATCCCTGTAGAGTTGAAAATAATGGTCATAAAGCTGATCACTGAGGTCAAGAGAACAATGTATAAACAAAGTGAGAATTTCAACAAAGAGATAGAAAATATAAACAAGTACCAAACAGAAATCACAGGGCTGAAGAATATAACTAGTGAATAATTCAATAGGGGATGCAAAGTATATTTCAAAGCTATAGTAATCAAAACAGGATGGTTTTTAGCATAAATACCCATATATCAATGAACCATAATAGAGAGCCTAGACATAAACCTATACATACCTGGTCAACTAATTTTTGACAAGAGCCCCAAATACATACAATGAAAAAAAGTCTCCTCAATAAATGGTGCTGAGAGACTGGCCAGCCTCATGCTAAAGAATGAAACTGGACTGCATTTTACACCATACACAAAAATCAACTGAGATTGGATCAAAGACTTGAACATTAGATATGAAACCATAAAACTCCTATAACAAAACCTAGAAGGTAAGCCTATTGACATCTTTCTTGGCAATGAATTTCTGGATTAAACCCTAAAAGCAAAGTAACACAACCAAAAATAAATAGAGTCCTACATCAGGCTCACTGCTCAGTGGGGAGTCTGCTCCTCCCTCTCACTCTGCCCCTCTTTTCCCTTGTGCCCTCTCTTATTCACTCTCTCAGCTAAATAAAATTATCTATCTATCTATCTATCTATCTATCTATCTATCTATCTATCTATCATCTATCTATCTGACAGAGAGATCACAAGTAGGCAGAGAGGCAGGCAGAGAGGGAGGAGGAAGCAGGCTCCCTGCTGAGCAGAGAGCCTGACATGGGCCTTGATCCCAGGACCCTGAGATCATGACCTGAGCTGAAGGCAGAGGTTTTAACCCACTGAGCCACCCAGGCACCCTATTTATTTTTACCTTTATCTTTATCTTCCTTTTTAGTGCTTGCTTCTGGTTTACTTTGTTGCTTTTTTATAACTTTTTGAATTGGAAGTTTAATTTATGTATTTTAATTGTTTCATTTTAATTAATATAGATATTTAAGGCTATATATTTTCCCTTCATCACTGCCATAAATATATCCAATAGACTCTTTGACATGTAGTGTTTTCTTTCTTTTTTTTTAAGATTTTATTTATTCGATGGAGAGAGACACAGCAAGAGAGGGATCACAAGCAAGGCGAATGAGAGAGGGAAAAGCAGGCTTACTACTGAGCAGGGAACCCAACATGGGGCTTGATCCCAGGACTCTGGGATCATGACCTGAGCCAAAGGCAGATGCTTAATGACTGAGCCACTTAATGACTGCCCTTAGTGTTTTCATTTTTAATATTATTCACAATTTTGGGAATTTCTGTTTATATTTTTATACTTTTTCAAAGAATTTTTTAATACAATTAAAAAAATCAAAGTTGAAAGGCCTTTTTGATTTTTCACTTCTAATTTTATTATATATATATATTTTAAATTTTTATTATTTTTTTTCAGTGTTCCAAGATTCATTGCCCATTCCCCACACCCAGTGCTCCATGCAATAGGTGCCCTCAGTACCCAGCATCAGGCTCTCCCATCCCCCCACCCACTCCCTCCAAGTCCCTCAGTTTGTTTCTGTGTCCAAAGTCTCTCTTGTTTCGTTTCTCTCCCTGAATTACCCTACTTCCCATTTACTTTCCTTCTCTTACTGTCTTCTATATTAACCCTTATGCACCGCAAGTAAGTGAAACCATGTAATACTTGACTTTCTCTACTTGGCTTATTTCACTCAGCATAGTCTCTTCCAATCCAGTCCATGTTGCTACAAAAGTTGGATATTCATCCTTTCTGATGGAGGCGTAGTACTCCATTGTATATATGTAATTTTATTATATTTTGACCAGTGTGTGTTATTTGTAATGGTTGTACTACATGCAACTTTATAATGTTTTCTTTGTCACCTAACATTATCACTTTTGGTGAATTTTTCATGAGCATCCTGAAGGAAAACATTTTTTTATTTTCAGGGTTAGTGTTGTATTTCATATGTATTTATGAGACATTTTCTATTGATTATATTGTTTAGATAGTCTGTTTTTTGTTCATGTTTTTCCATTGTTTATGTTTTATGTTTTTTCCATTTGACTGGTTCTGTTCTGAGAGTGCTGTTAACTATTTGTAAATTCTTAAATTTTCAAATACAATTATTATTTGTAAATTTTAATCTATTTTATTTTAGTAAATGTTATCAAATTTATCTCTGATTTCAGCATTTATATACAACCATCTTTTAAAAAACCTTTTTAATTTAAATTCAATTTAGTTAACATTACTGTATTATTAGTTTCATGGGTAGAATTTAGTGATTCATCAGTTACATATAACACCAAGTGCTTGTAACTTCAAGTGCCCTCTTTAATGCCCATCACCCACTTCCCCATCCTCCTGTCCACCTCCCCTCCAGTAACCTTGAGTTTATTTCCTAGAGTTAGGCATCTCTTATGGTTTGCCTGCCTCTCAATTTTAATCTTATTCTACTTTTCCTTCCCTTCCTGTATGTTCATCAGTTTTGTTTATTAAATTCCACATATGAGTGAAATCATATAGTATTTGTTTTTCTCTGACTGATTTCACTTAGCATAATACTCTCTAGTTCCATCCATGTTGTTGCAAATGGCATCCATATTGTTGCAAATGGCATCCATATTGTTGCAAATGGCAAGATTTCACTCTTTTTGATGGCTGAGTACTATTCCACTATCTATATACCACATCTTCTTTATCCATTCTTCTGGGGTATACATACAGGATCTTTCCATATTTTAACTATTTTGGACATGGCTGCTATAAACATTGGGGTGCATTGAATCACTATTTTTGTATTCTTTGGATAAATACCTAGAAGTCCGATTGCTAGATCATAGGGTAGTTCTATTTTTAACTTTTTGAAGAACCTCTACACTTTTTTCCAGAGTGGCTGTACCAGTATACATTTCCACCAATAGTGTAAGAGGGCCCCTTTCTCCACATCTTTGCCAACATCTCTTGTTTCCTGAGTTGTTAATTTTAGCCATTCTGACTGGTGTGAGGTGATAACCTCATTGTGGTTTTTTAAAAAGATTTTATTTATTTTTATTAGACAGAGAGAGAGATCACAAGTAGGCACAGAGGCAGGCAGAGAGAGAGGAGGAAGCAGGCTCCCTGCTGAGCAGAGAGCCCGATGTGGGCCTCGATCCCAAGACCCTGAGACCATGACTGAGCTGAAGGCAGAGGCTTTAACCCAGTGAGCCACCCAGGTGCCTGTCATTGTGGTGTTGATTTGTATTTCACTGATGATGAGTGGTGATGAGTGATGTTAGGTATTTTCTCATGTGTCTCTTAGTCATCTGTATCTCTTCTTTGGAGAAGTGTCTGTTTATGTCTTCTGCCCATTTCTTGACTGGAATTTTTGTTTTTTGGATGTTGAGTTTGATTAAGTTCTTTATAGACTTTATATCCAAAATCTGTAAAGCCCTTTATCTGATATGTCATTTGTGAATACCTTCTCCCATTCCACAGGTTGTCTTTTAGTTTTGTTGATTGTTTCCTTTGCTATGCAAAAGCTTTTTATCCTGATGAAGTCCAATAGTTCATTTTTGCTTTTGTTTCCCTTGCCTTTGGAGATACGTCTAGCAAGAGGTTGCTGTGGCCAATGTCACAGAGGTTGCTGTCTGTGTTCTTTAGGATTTTATAGATTCCTGTTTCACATTTAGATCTTTCATCCATTCTGAGTTTATTTGCGTATGTACACCAATTTATTTATTTAATTATTTCTCATGCATATTTTCCAGTTTTTTTAAAAGAAGATTTAGTTTTTAAATTTCTAAATATAATTTTCTTTTATTTTTAAATATTCATTTGCTGCTGTGATTTTCTAGAGTTGGAGAATATTTTATTTCACAAGGTATTTTGAAATGAGTTATTTCATATAGGTATGTTAAGACTTGGTCCCTTTGCTAGGGAAGAAATCTTCTGCTAGTCTAGGGGCAAAATAAAATTCCACCAAGACTTCCACTAACAGGATGAACTTTATTTAGTAGAAGCAATATATGGGATATGGAAAGTGCTGGAACTGGACAACAACTCTTCTCCCGGATCTCTTTGAAAACTTTCTTCTGGAGTTACTCTCTTCCTTTTCCACACTTAGCAGACAGGGTTTGGGGATGACTTGTACAAATACTGGTACTCTTGCATGGCCAATGAGTAAAGGAAACCCAGCTTAGGTGTCAGACCAATTTTACTTTAGGATCAGAAGAAATGAAAGGTTATTCTTTTTTTCTTTCCTCTTCTGCTATTGAAATGATAAGCTCTATGATGCCAACCTCAAGGTCTGGACTTGGGGAAAGCGATTGTGGACTAGGATGCATGGTCCTTCAGATAAAGAGAAGTCTTTGAGGTTTATATGTGGTCTTGACACAACTTGCTAGAGAAGAGATTTATTTTGAGAAAAATTAAGACCCTTTTATTGTTCCCACCACTCCTACTATGTAGCCCCTGTACTTGCTTTCATCTTACCCAATTCCTATTTCTTTCGCTTATTCTCATAAGAATTCCCTCATACTGCTTAAGGCCAATTATTTTCAGCTGCACCTTGATACAGCTCCCTTTTGCATCCCCCAGAAACTTCCTCTCTCTCAGTCTTCCATTCTCTCTCCTGAATCTTAAATCTCCATAGTATTGAAACCTCTTGCCTGTAATGGGGACTACCCCTTATATTACAAAGCTGCTTAAGTTTTTACCATCCTTAAAGATTCTTAAACTCTTCCTATATGTTATGTTACAGCTACTTTACAATAGATTTTTTCTCCTTTTTTTCCCTCAACTTTCTCAAATGACTTTCATATTTGCTGCCTTTAATCCCTCTCATTCTATTCATGTCTCCATTTTGTGCTCTTGCATTTGTGTTCCTAGCACTTATCAAAATGTTTTTCTCTAGCATCACCCATAATTTCTAATTTTCAATTCTAACATTGTTCAGTCCTTATTTCACTGGAGTTCTGCAATTTCTTGGCTTCTATTCCATATCACACTAGATCTCCTTTTAGTTTTCTGACTGGGCCTCCCTGATTTCCTTTGTAAACTTTTCTTCAGGAGAGTGACCATAGGCCTATATCCTTAATAATTCCTGCTAATCATTTGCCCAGCTTATTGCCTGGAATGTAGCAGAAACTCAACATTTTTAAAAACACTGAATAAGTGAAATAAAACTTTCAAGCTATGACCTTCAATGTATGACCTGCAATAATTAGGCCCAGTTAGGACTGTAGGCCCCAATTATTCTCTAATATCATCATTCACAGAAGAAAAATTTATATTGGGAGATTTTACAGATAAATCTGGATTGCTTCCTTCTCTTGCTTAATGTGAAGCTGTGGCAACACTGAGCTGGCATTTCTTTAGAGCAACCTGTTATAGAATTGAGTAGCTATTGTTCTCTTATGGATAGGCATGTGCTCTTAAGCTTGATTTGGTTCATTAATTTACCTTGCCTGCCTGGGGCATTTTAATTTGGCTCTCCTATTTCAACTTATTATCTACACCCAAACCTTTTATTATGATATCCCAAGGAAGTAATGATGACCCTAGACAGGTGGTTGGTGTCCTGAACACTTTTATTCCTAACAATTAGGTGTTCCATATATATTTATTGTTTGATTTAGCATACAATTGACTTATAAAGAACTGTTGGAAACTTTAATCTAGTAAACAGAACTGGTAAAGTCAAACCTCAGTTATTCATGTTTTAAAGAGAGGGGCACCAAAAACATAAAATAACTTTATACTAGTAGAAGTATGCCTTATAAAAAAAATAACAATTTGAATTTATAAGGCAAAGACATCATGACTTGATACTTTTTTGTTTCTTTATAAAATTGTTTCTTTATAAAAGGACTCAGTATTATTATATACTTTTGAGTAGGAACTATCAAGTCTAGGTAAGACATGATTTTATTTATAAATAACTGACCTTTTTAATTGAGTTCAGTATTGAGAAACCCATTATTTAAAAAATTAAATTTTTAAATGAAACAAATATTTCAGAAAATATCTGTTTAATTCCTTTGTTTTGGTGCAGTAACTATGTTAATTCATCTGCAATGTTGGGGTGCCTAGATGACTCAATCTGTTGAGCTCTTGGTTTCAGCTCAGTTCATAAGCCATGGGTTGTGAGATCAGCCATGTTGGCTCTGTGGGGAGTCTGCTTGAAGATTCTCTACTTCTGCCCCTCCCCTCACTGGTGCTTGCGTGCATCTGCTCTCTCTCTGAAATAAATAAATCTTAAAAAAAGTTCATCTGCAGTATGTTAATTTAAGCTTATTGATCTTTATGTGCTTGTAATCAATGGGCTGTGCAGCATTATCTGCCTCTTTTCATTTAACATTGTTTTACATGAACATTTACCTGCCTGTATTTCCTATTTAACCCATTGGCATCATATGTTCTATTAAATCAGTATGCCAGGAGGTGCCCTTTTTTGGAAATTTGGACTGTTTTTTTTCACTGCTTTATTAATCATAAATCTTTTAAATAAATATAATAAATATAACCTTATAAATATATTTTAATATTTTTAATTCCCTTTAAATAACTTCTTCCCATTTTTTTCTTAAAACTATTTTCTTCCTTGGTCTTTTGGAAAGTACTTATCATTCCTTCTCTTGTATTTTTTAATGGCCTTTTTAGCTGTTGTTAGATTTTAACTGTCATCTGTCTCTCTGAAGCAACCTGTTTGGGAATTTTGCACTTCCAGTCTCATTCAAATGTATGTGTATATCTCAGGTGTCTATATAATGCATAAATGCAGACCTTTATAAAGTATATACTGTTAACAAGGCTCTCTTTTAGGCGATATAGTGGTGAATAGGATATGGTTTTGCTCTCAAAGACCATCCAATCTAGACGAAGATACAGGCATTCAACTATACTTGCAATAAATTAATATGGGTTATGTGCAAAGACAATATAAAGAACCTCATCACTTCTATCAGAGTAAGGGAATATCAGTGAAGTTTATATTGAGAAGGTCATTTCTGAGTTCAGTTTTGAAATAAGGGAATTGTTCAGTAGCTAGGACGGGTGGAAAGTATGAGTGGGGGAGATGTGGAGAAAAGGGCAGTCCAAGAAGAGAGAGTTACCCAGTCAAAGCTACTGAGATGTAAACCAAATAGACTAGTAAGATAATTCCATGTATTCCCATTGTTTGAAACTCCTAAGAAGGAGAAAGGATAAGATTATGAGGCCTTGAACTCCATATAGATTATGAGAATAGTAATTAAAGAATTATAAGTAAAGAAGTAATTAAAGAATTATAAGTAAAGAAGTAACATAATGATCTGACTTGTTTTTTAGAAGACCATTCTAGTCATCATGTGGAGTAAGGCTAAAATGGGATCCAGAGCAGACAATGGAACCAGTTAGGAGACTATTGCCATAAACCAAGCAAGAGTTGATAAGAGTCTAAACCAAGATGGGAGTAGTAAAGATGGACAGATTGGAAGGAGGAAACATCCCTGAGGAGTTGGTCACTGATTGGCTGTAATCAGTGGGGTATAATGAAGATGAATCTTAGGTTTCTTTTTTATTTTTATTTTTTTTAAAGATTTTATTTATTTGACAGAGAGAGAGATCACAAGTAGGCAGAGAGGCAGGCAGAGAGAGAGGAGGGAGCAGGCTCCCCGCCGAGCAGAGACCCTGATATAGGCCTTGATCCCAGGACCCTGAGATCATGACCTGAGCCGAAGGCAGAGGCTTTAACCCACTGAGCCACCCAGGTGCCCGAATCTTAGGTTTCTGATGTGAGTGACAATAAGTATTTTTCTAGTGAATGAACAGTATGGATAATAGTACTAACCAAGAGAGAGAATTAAGACAATGAATTCAGTTTGGGTTAATATAAGCTGCAGGTGCCAGTGTCAGGTGAGTGGTAGGATATGTGATGATACTGGAAGTCTGGAGAGAGATCTGGGCAGGACCTATGGAAATGTGCTGTCAGCCCTGAACAGTTCCTTATTTTCAGTTGTTGTGAGATGTGTCCACCTAGATATTCTACCACCTTCTAAAATTCAACATAATAAAATTCTAACTCCTTAGCTTTGCCGCACCTAGTTTTCTTATTTCTCTCATGGTTAATTGTATAGCATTGCTAAACCATATCATTTACCTCTACAGTCTAAACCACAGAGGTAAGCTTTATGCTTTCCACATTTATTGTTATTGCCAAACTTGCCTATAATCAAGTCCTGCAATTTCTTTCTTCAAAATTTCTCCCATTTTTCTAGGTGTTCAGAAATCTAGATTTTAGTCCTGACTGCTGCTAACCGGGAAGGTGATTGACTTGTACAAGTCATACAATATTCCTAACCTCTAGTTGCCACATATGAAAAAATAGATGATCAATGAATTCTCTTGCAGGTATTGAGTGCTGTACCTTTTTCCTGATTCTGATACTACTAGCTAGGTTATATATAAGTGCCTCCAAACTTGTGTCCCAGCTTTTGGTGTCATTTCCATCCAGTCCTTTGCATATAATTGTTACCTGAAGCTTCCTTAAACACTAATCTTTCATGTTACAATCTTGTTCATGAAGTAGTCTAACGGTTCCCTTTGGCTTGTTGCATCAAGCTTGGCTTCTTTGTGTGAAGTTATCAGGATTCTATAAAATGATTTTTCTGCCTAGCCAAATTTATCCTTCATTTTAACATCATCCCTTATTTCCAGTCAGTTTGGACTTCGGACTGATTTCTTCAAAGACTTCCCAATTTGAAAATCCAGTACTTTTCCCTTGAATCCTAAATTATCTTCCAAAGATCAGCTTAAGTCCTCTCCTCCAGGAAGATTATACTGAACCATTCCACTCCTTAGAGTCCTTTTTTCCTCTGATTTGCAAGAACATTTTTGTATTCTGTGGCACAACTTAGCACTCAATTACCCATTGGCTTGATTTTTGACTGATTCCTGCATGGGGACCATCTTCTGTGTCTGTTACTGCCTAACTGAGTATGAAACCTAACACATAGTAAATACACATTGGTTTATTAGCTTTCAGGAGCACATACATTTTTTAAAACAAGGAGGAGACTATAACCGCAATGTTTAAAACAGCAAGGCAAAATAACAAAGCCAGAACTCTGTTGGAGGGATAATCTCTAAAATGATTAAAAATCATACACCAGAATGGACATGGGTAATTGAAGAGCCTAAATAGTCTCTTAAATAGAAAATTAACTCTTGAATTATTTTTTGTATATTTATATGCTGCTACTAATTTGGGCTAAATGGACTCAGGTATTATCGATAGAAAATGCGCATTTAAGTATTGAATCATCTAGGCATCCTAAAAGCATTTTGGTTTTAAGGGTGCCACTTTTGGCTACTGGAGACATTTAGTGGAATTTGAAGTTATATATTGTCTTAACAAAATTTGAAACAGATTCTGTGAATTTTGTGAAGAAAGACATAAAATACAAAATGGCCATAATGTGCCTGGGTATGCCTATAGGTAATACTTAGTAGAGTTTTTTAATTTAAATGGCTCTTTGAACTTCAAACTTTATTTATATTATATTATATTTCAAAAGAAAAGAGAACTTATCTGCCACACCTCATCTTTTTTCCATGTAGGTCATCAAACAATTACCTGTAAGATTTTGCAATTGTTATTAGTACTTGCATATTTTGCAAGACACCTTGAAATAATTTTAATTATTATGACAAGTGTATTACAGAAATTCTGTGTGATTCTATATGAATTTCTGTATGAGTTTCTCTGGTATCTCTTGGTTTTTTGTTATCTCCTAATTTTAAGAAAGTTTATTTTGTTATGCCACTGCCTTGAAAAAGATTAAAGCCTTCCAGATTAAGAGTGCATCACAGAGCAAAGGTAGACCAACCTACATTCATAACTTAAATGTGAACTCTCATGGACCTAAGATAGAGAATCATGTTTCATATCTATATTCCCTAAGGATGAAAAAGTATCTAGACTCCTGAGAGCTAGATGTCAGTAGGCTTTAACACAGTGAATCCCAGTAGAGCAAAGGTGAGCAAATCCTATATCAAGGATTGAAAAACTGAAAGGGACAAATGTGTCTCCTAAACACAGGAGGCCCAGAGAATATGAAGTATGGCAGAGACCTTGTGGTTTCCATCTGTTCAATAACAACTTGGGTAAACATTTCAGTTGGTTTTTGTTCCCTGCCCTTATCCTGTTGGTGTTTGCTTACTATTCACTGAATCTGCATTGTATGTTCTTTTAACTGAGCACAATCTGCTTTTCTGTGATTTGGATGTGGTTGTAGAGCCACTTGTCATATAGTGATAGTGATACCATCACATGATTTATGTTTTATAATTTACAAAGCACTTCATGGACATTATTACATCTGATTCTTATGGCAAGCCTGTGATTGGGTAAGGCAGAAGTTATTTTATTCATGAATAATTTGAGGATGAGAGCAGTTAATTGAGGTGTGTTTGTGTGTGTGTGTGTGTGTGTGTGTGTGTGTGTGTGTTTTATAAGATCATACAGCTAGTAGAGTGGTTTTGAAACTGGAACTGAGGTCTCTTTTTTTTCTTTTTTAAAGATTTTATTTATTTGACAGAGAGAAACACAGCCAGAGGGGGAACACAAGCAGGGGGAATGAGAGACGGAGGAGCAGGCTTCCCGCTGAGCAGGGAGCCCGATGTGAGGCTCGATCCTGGGTCTCCGGGATCATGACCTGAGCCGAAGGCAGTTGCTTAACCAACTGAGCCACCCAGGAGCCCCTGGAACTGAGGTCTCTTGAACCAAAGTCCAGAGATCTTTCAATTATTCTTGGATTTCTATTATCAAGCTTATTAATAACCCCATTCATGGGGATTTTGATTAATGAGAAAATGGTGATAAAGACATGAAAGGATTCACATTTTATAAAAGAATGAGAATGAGGACTAAGTTTCTCCATTTTGCTTTTCTGATTTAATCATAGAATTGTAGGATTTGATAATCTATAGAACAGTGAATAGATACAATTTTTTTGTTATATACCTGAGTTCTTGATTTGTGGGATCCTGGAGAAAAATACATCTTGTTTTCAAATCATTTCAGAGAGGTGAGGGGACTCTAGTCTTTCTCAGTATGACCATTTCCAATATCTTAACTTCCCTCATCACAAAATATTTATTTCTATCTAACTTAAATCCTGACTGCTGTAATTTAAGCCCAAATCCTTTTGTTCAGTAGTTGCTGGTGTACAATTTTTATTTATAGCTTTGGATGGATGCAGGAAATATATCTGAATGATTTCTGACTGCTGAGAAGCCCTAATAACTGATAATTCCAGGCATTGAACTAAATGTCCTTTAGCAGAGATGGCTATTTTGAGGGGAAAAGACAGAAACTGGCAAAAACTTTTTTCATGCAGGTGTGATTTTATGATGGAATTTTATGACAAAAACCAACCAAGTGTCCTTTATATGGTTTATGATGTTATCAGCTCCTAGGCTGAGATTTCTTTCTCATTATTCATGTTTATTTGGCTTGAAGCAAATTAAAAATTGGACAAGAATATTGTCATATAATTTTGATTTTACAGATATAATCTGACACCCAAGTAACTTCAGAGAAGTTTGCTTCTTTTATTTGTGCTATTTTGTGATGTTCTGAAAAATACTTTTTTCAGAGGCAGTATTGTGCTTGTCTGTATGACTTGTACAATTTTGAGCACTTTCAGCACTTGATATTAATGGCAAAGAAGAAAATCTCTGCATATTATAGTTATTTTTCCAGCCTCAATGGTTTTAAAGATAGGATTTTAAAGGTTCGTTCACTATGAAGAAAAAATGTATAGCTAGAGTTCTCTTGTGGTATATATTGATGCAGTTCTTTGTTTTTTTTCTTCAATCCATATAGTAAATGAGGATAAAATTCATGGAGGAAGTCTGTGTTTTTCCCTTCTGAAGTACTAGTTTGTTTTCATACATGTTAAGTGCCAGAAGCAGGTCCCTGTAAGAAGGATCTTAGAGCACCTGTCACTTTCATAGGTCGCCTTTCCCTTGAAAGTATGTGAGCCTGGCCCTGACCAAATCTGATTGGCCCAGTTGTGAGCATCAGACTCAGAGGCAGGATTTATAGGCTGATAAGTCTATCCCTTCCAGTGCTCACCTCCCAATTCCCTTGGCCCTTATACTTTATAATCAGCTTGTGTATACATGTGTGCTTGTAAATTCCTCCCTTACTTTTCCTACAACTCAAGGCCCTCCTTATTATCTCTCTGTACCTCCATTCCATCTATTTACTATTCAATGTGTGATTTTCTTATCTTTGTGAATCTCCCATTATTCGTACTGCACTGGTCTCCTACCCTTTCCTCAAGTTCCTTCTTTCTCCATTACAAGCATACCCAACTTTAAAATAAATAATTAGGAACTAGTATCTATGCATGTCATTTTTAATTTTAATAACAATTGTGAATGGATAGCATCTCTGCTATATTAGATATGACTCCAACTTAAGTCAACTATGTTATCAAGACACCTGGAGGAATGTCTGAGTGGCTCAGTTAGTTAAGCTTCTGCCTTCAGCTCAGGTTGTGATCCTGGGGTCCTGGGATCAAGTTCCATATATGGTTCCTTGCTCTGAAGGGAGAATGCTTCTCCCTTTGCCTACCACTCTTCCTACCTGTGCTCACTTTCTTTCTGCCAAAAAAATGAATAAAATCTTTAAAAAAAAGGACACCTGGAGGCCAGGAGCTAAACACTGGTTTCTTGGGGATGCAATCAGACCTTAGTGGCCTGTGCTTCTTAGTTATGCAAGATAAATACATTCTAGAGATCTTCTGTACAACATTGTACCTATAGATAAAAATACTGTATTGCACACTTAAAAATCTTAAAAGGTTAAATATCATGTTAAAGGTTCTTACCACAATGAAACACAATAAATTGGTCCTCCTTTCTTCCCAACTTGTACAAAGTTTTAGATAGAACACACTCTGGGATCTGTATTTATCCTACATACTCTGTGTCCTGAGATCTAAACTAGCTCAACCTCTGACTTAGGACTAATATTGATCAGAAACTATACATATTCATAGGACCCTACTTAAGAGGATGAATGGTGTAACATAATCTATTTGGCATGGAGTTTCAAGATGGTTGTGGATGATCACTACATTAGTAATTTGTTTTTGAACCTTGAGTCTGTAACCTCCTTAATTTAGCTGATGCACAGAGAGTACATATTGAAAATCAGGCTCAGCTTTAAAAGTGATAAGTGCCTGGGTGGCTCAGAGTGTTGGGCCTGTGCCTTCAGCTCAGGTCATGGGATCGAGCCCCATATCGGGCTCTCTGCTCGGCGGGGAGCCTGCTTGCCCCTCTTTTCTCTGCCTGCCTCTCTGCCTATTTGTGATCGCTCTCTCTGTCAAATAAATAAATAAAATCTAAAAAAAATGATAAAATAAACAAATTTAAGACAAATTGTAAATTTCATTTTGTACAACACAAGTCAGACATTCAGATATAACTTTAAGTTTGATTATGGTACTTGGTAACAGACAATACCTGTGGCTGTGAATCGTGTATATGTGCACAGCCTCACATGTATAAGATATGCTTCTATAAAGATCCTCTGCAGGGGACTATCAGTGAGGTTTAGTTAGGAAGCAGGGGACGCTGTGAGTACTAGGCAAATAGGAGATTTTTTTATAGGGCTTAGACCTGAGAAAAATATGGAACAGGAGGAGAAGGTGGAGGATCTGAGAAGGAGTTATTAACCAGTATGCCTGTGGCACTGGCCAAGATGGACAAGTCAGAGTTTGCAAGGAAATCTGTGCTGTATGATCTGAGAAGCATAGACCGTCAAGCTGCCCAAGTCAGACCATGGAAAAAGTCTTTGGGAATCTTTTGCTTTGTGTGGCTATCACCTCTGAGGGTCTATAGCTGAGTCTGGAACCACTGATGGCCAACAGGATCATCTTGTCAAGAAGAGCTGGACACAGAGCAGAGGAGAGTGAGGATAAGTTGTGACCCACCAGGCTCCTCTGAATCTCTTTGCTACCATGTCTAACTGTAACCATCTTTCAAGAGTAAAGTTTGCTGCTTCATTTCTGTCTTCCAATCTTATACAAATTCCTGTTTTGGCCAAATTTAATCTGGAAGCTGCAGGGTATCTCAGCTTAACGAAGCAGACAACACAGCACAATATGGGCTGGTCAGTGTCTACAGGGCTCTGTAGGACAGAAGGATTATAGGTTGCTTTTTAGACACAGTACATTCTAAGAGTGTCCTTTAAAGGTTATTGAAAGGTAACCCTGCTGAAAAGTATCCCCCATCCACTGATCTGTCCTCAGTGGTGCTGAGGGTTCTCATCATCAGTCTCTATTTTTGATTATTGTGTATATAAAAATTGCCAGTAAAAATGCAAAATCTGGGAGAGTTAATATACTAAATCTTGTTAGTTTATCACTTATATAAACACTGCTTTATCACTCCACTGGCCTAACATCTGAAAAGGTTTAGGTAAAGAAGATGGAGAAAGCTCCAGTGTTATCCTGGAAGGTAAGAGTGAGTTGAGTATCTTGGTTGAAAGCCCCCAAACATATAGGGGATACATGAATGAAGAAGAAAGTGTGCAGAAGTGGAATTTTCCTACTTAACTGTATTTTCTAGTGATAGTTCTGTTTAGAATTAGCCTCTTCCCTATAGTGCTCAAGGATGAAATTACAAATGGTACTCATGAGATGTTAATATTCATATTTATGTTCATAAAGTTAACACTAGAATATTTAAAATAATGTTCAGTTTGAAATAGAATGTAACTGTGCAATATTTTTTTTCTTTAGTACCAGGAAAACCAGTTTATTTTCAGGCTGCCTGGTCTTTACACATACTATTTTAATTTAGCACTGCTTGATTCCTATATAAATCTTGGGATGGAATTTTAAGAGAAGAGTGTTTATTAAGTTTTCCTCTCCCTCCCCTTCCCTTCCCTTCCCTCCCTGTCCTCTCCTCTTCTGTCCTTTCCCTTCTCTTCTTTCCTTTCTTTTATTTCTGATGTTATTTAAATAAAATGCAGTGGTGATTTCTGTCTCTGACCTCTGGCAAACTGTGATCTCCTGCAAATTGGCTTGAGTGCTTTCCTTTCAATAGGCAAGATGTCAGGCAGAGACAGGGGCACCTGGAGGCAGCTACTTGTTTTCTGGTTACTGTAAGATGTGATGTACAAGATCAAAATTAGGTAAACATGATAGAGCAACATTGAGGACATGCAAAGTGAGCAATTTATTCTAGTTTATACATGAGACAGCAAGATAAATTAATAAGGGAAGTTGACAGTCATTTATGTGGCTGGCATCACCGACATTTCAGCTAGGCTGTGACAAAAGGTCACAGCTCACCTGTCACGGAGACAGCCAGCAGTGAGGCTTTAAAATGATTTGTTTTCAAATATTGTTTAGATACTTTATACTCTGTGGTGACAGAGGAATGTCTGTTTTTCTCTCCTTCCTCTCCTGCTCCTTGACTCTTTAGCTTACTTGTGAGCATGCATGTGCTCTCTTTTTCTAAAAACATGCAGAAGCAATAAATCAGCCAGTTTAAGAAGATCCAGCCAGCCCAACACAGATCGATTTCACAGGGAAGTCGATGGGCTGCTAATAGAATTACAACTACCTGTCAAAACAGGGAAAACATATCTGTGACAGTGACAAAGGGCAAATCAATTTAATAAGAGTTTTTTTTTCTTCTAGAGACATAGATGTGGAGTACATGGGTGTCTCTGAGAGTCTGTAATTGTGAATAGAAACCATATACTTGGACTGTTAAAGCTGAGGTTATGTCAATGATTCTGGGAGAGCATACTGACTCTTTTCTAGGATATTTGTCTGATGACTATAACAATTTGCTCCGTAATAGCATATAACAGGGAGTTACTAGCTGGAAACACGTTCTTTTAACCAAATAAGTTGGTCTTGTCCATTAAATAAAATGTATGCCCTCAAACTTTGCATTTTTGTGTTTCCTGTTGTAGCTCATTTCAACAAGGAACTGTGTATTGTCAAGAACATCTCTCTGGCAGATCTTTATCTTCTAAATCACCTGGATTGTTTTCCGAGGACCTTTCCTGAGTTCTGTGAGTTGTTCTAGTAAACTATCAAACCTGAGAAGGGGGTGTGGGAAATTTGTATTTATAGCTCATCAATCAGAAGCGTACCTGTAACCTGGACTTGCAGTTAGTATTTGAAGTGGCAAGAGAGGGCAATTTCTTGGGACTGAGCTCTTAACTGGTAGGGTCTGTACTAATTCTAGGAAGTCAGTGTCAGAATTGCCTGGTGTGGAAAATCCACACACTTAGCATTAGAAGTGGTGAGGTAAGAGGGGAGTTTTCTCATTTAGGAATAAAAAGTAATTCTCTGTTATGGCAGAGTTTAACAGTGTTATTGTAATCGAGAAACACACTAGATCTAATACTCATCAAAGTTCAGTGATACTAATGAACCTTAGTTGCCGTTCCCTCATTGCAGAATCACGTCTGCGTTGCAGTATAGACAGAAGTTAAGAAACGTGGTTCTGAAATCAGAAACATTGGCATTTTGGTCTGTTACCTGCCACTTACTAGATGAACGACTTGGGTAAGTTGCTTAATTTCTTGAAGTCCATGTTCCTCCTTCTGTACAATTGGGCTATTGATAGTGCTTACCTCATGCAGTTGTTACTGAGGAGTAAGTGAGCTATAATGTAAATCCTGTGATCTTCCCAGGGAGGAGAGGGAGGAGATCTGTGACTCACTCATTCCTTTAATCTGCTTTCTACTTATGACAGGGCCAAGGAGAAAAATGATCCATCTGGACATTATTTTTCCCCTTTAGGAAGCTGGGAGAAGTCTCCCAATGCTTTATTTAAGTTAATAGACACATAAAGAGCTGTGTTTACCCCCACTCCTTCCATATACACACCCCTCCCTTGTTAAGTATCTCAAGAATCTTCTGTATGTTCTGTACTATAGTTTTCACCTCTACCTTTAGACAGCAGTCTCATCCCTGCCTGGGAAACTAGGTTAAGGGAACCAGGAAAATGCCTTGTTGTATCTCTGGTACCTAATGTTTGCCGGGCGGTAGTTTTGACATCTGGCATCGAGGGCCAGTGATTAAGTCTCCTGACTCAACCTGGCTTTGACAACTATGATTTTCATTTACATGAACTCATTTGCATCCCCACTCCCATGGAAATGAAGACAAGAACAAGATTTTAAATGCTTTTCAGGAATGCTACATAGCAATCAATGACATTTTCCAATCAGAGTGAATGCTGATTGGAGCTGCATTAGAATGTTGTCTGTCAGGAAGCCAGTGACCTAGTTTGATGCTCTGGTATCAGCTTATGTCAACATACCTCTCTCACTTGGACCCTAAGTCCATTCACATTTTCTGCTGGAGTTTCATGAAATTTGTCCCAGAGCTGTCCCAATTTCAGAGCAATTGTATTAGCATCGTTGCTTCATATGAACAAATATTGACCATAGCCTTAATTTCTTAATTTTTTCCACTTAAGGAAACATAAAAAAGGCATTATGGTGCATCTACATAGATAAAGACAAAAATGAGGATTTCTCTTGCTATTGATAAGATAAATGGATAATTTATCTCAATTCATAATTTAGATAATTATGTGATGACTCCATACTTAGGACATTTATACATGATTAGCCTGTAACTACATCTTTCTCATCATAGTGAAACTGTTTCATTTTTTGAGGGATGAGAAGCACAATGGCCTGAGGGCTCAGTATTGGATATTTTAAGTATGATTGAGCCCAAGATGGAAGGGTCAGTGATTTAGGATCTCTGTGTTAGCTTCTCCATTGAAGTTTTGTTGAGGCTATACTCTCTGCCTCAAATTCCTCTTGCTTTTGTGTGTGGGTGTGGGTGGGGGAGGGTGGTTGGTGGAGAAGAACCTAAAAATAGTGCTTGAAAGGGTTGCCAGGATTTTAGCTTTGTGTTGGAGAAACCATCTGCTAATCTCATTGCCCGAAACCAAATTCAAATTAGTTATTCTGAAATGAGGGTTCAGAAGAACAAATGTTTCCAGGCTTATGTCCTGCAAGGCATCAGACCTTCTACCTTGTTACTGAGGAGATAAGGTGAGTGAGAAAGAGCCTGTGGCTTGGCCAGGCCAAGGGCATCCACCTCCCACCTCTGTGCCTTAGTCTGAGATGTTTGGTATGTAACTTAATGCAGTTGTGTCTTAAATTTGCAGGATGGCAAGTGGAGGAAAGCCATTGCTTTGTTGCAAATGAGAAAGACTATTTTTTAAATTCAATAAATGTATGGTATGATTATTATTTTTTAGAACCACAGGCAAGAAGCCTGTGAGGCATCAGTGTTCTGCAGAAGGATGGTAATTTCCCCTTAGGCAGCTTCTCTCCCCAATTCTGGACCTGATGCAGCTATCTCCTCTAGTGCAGAGTTGAGACAGTCTGGGGAACACCAGTTAATTGCTGAGTAGGTAATCAGAATTATAAAGGTCAGTAATAACAGGCAACAACTTACTCATGTTCACAAATAACAAGATGTGACTAAAGAAATTTATCTTGAAAAAAGCACTTCAGAGATATATTGAGTTCATTTTGTCTCTCTTGGGCTCTGTCTGTCCATCTTTATCTGACCCTTTCAGTTTCTGTTTTTATCCCCATTCTGGGTTTTGTTTTTTGGTATCCCATGCTGCTCTCTGGTCACCTTTGTTATTCTTCCCTCTTCATAACACTCATGCAGAGAAGACCATGAATGAGTACATCTCCTCTTTGTGTCTGTCAATTCCTTTTCCTTTCTCATCTTTTCCATTTCCTTTTCTTTCTTCATCCTCCTCTTTTATGCCTTAATCCCAATGTTTGTTTTTTTCCACTAACAGAACTGAAGTAAGGCTGGTACTATGAACCACATTTTCATGGCTTGCATTTCTTTTGCTTCCACAAGACTCCTTGTTCCTGGCCTCAAAGACCTAGGCAATTGTCTCTGTAAATACCTGGTTTGGAGAGGCCAGGGAAGGTGCCTCCCTTGAGCTCACATGCAGTGTTTCTTGTTCTGGGCCTCACTTGAGATTTCCTGCTTACTTGTGAAGTCGTCTGGTACAGAATACCCCAGCAGTGCGGCCCATGGCATTGGGGCCAGAGTGAGGCTTCTGGTGCGCTAGTGGCTGTGAGGCACTGAGTGACTGCTGACTGCTGCCATACTGCATCCCCACGAATAGAGAGAATGGCCTGTGCTCTACCTTGAGCCACACATTTCACTTGGGACTGAAACAACTTTCTTAGTGGCCTGAATCAGGTAGTCCAGAAGGAGACAGAGGGCACAATCAAAAGGGGTTTTAGGGGAGATTTTGAAGGAGGGATTATTTTTAAAGGTGTTTTTAGCCATTAATTGTTCTTATAATATTTTTGCTACCTTATTAATAATTACATAATAACAGTAATCACACGATTTCTATATCTTGGATATACAAATGTGATCATTATTGAATATTCCAGGCTTCCTTTTGGGACTTAGAATTAAATCCCTGAAACTTTACATGTCCTATAAGTTCCCTTGATCCCTCCCTATCTGTCACCCTATTTGTCCAGCTTGATCTGTAAATTCTCCCCTGACAACTCTGCCTTCCTCTTGTTTTGCAAAGTGGACCAAACTGTTTTCCTCCTCAGGGCCTTTGCACATGTTGGTTTCTGCCTGGAACACACTTCTCTCTCTCTTCTCATTGCTGAGGTTGTAGTGTCATTTCCATAGGGCATGCTACACACTCTTATACCACCATCTATATTTTCTTCATAGAATGAGGACAAATAAAAGAAGGCAACAGAGGAGACTTTTAATGACAGTGATTAAGTCTGAGCAAGTGAAGTTTGGGAGTTGGGGCTGGGGTAGGTTTATTTATATAATTTGTGTGATTGTTTAATATCCATCCCCCCCTTCCCCCACTACATGACTGCAGGGATCATGTTTGTTTTTATATACCGAGTTTCCCCAGGCCTAGAACAAAATAAACTAAATACCCACCATATTCCATGTGCTTTACTTATATTCTATGTTACTTTTTTATCTTCACCATAGTTCTATAAGCAGAGATTAGCAAAGTATAGTCCATGAACCAAATCTGGTCCATCAATCATTTTTGTCAGTAATGTTTTCTTAAAAAGCAGCCATACCAATTTGTTTATGTATTGTCTATACCAACTTTTGTGCTATGAAGGCAGAATTGAGTATTCACAAGACAGACTCTTTTGTCTGCAAAGCCAAAAGTATTTTCTATCTGGCCTACTATAGAAAACGTCTGGCAACCCTTGCAATGCTGTGTAGAATCTCTTTTTCACAGAAGAGGAAACTGAAGATCAGTTAAGTTTCAGTAACTTCCTTATATCTGGATTTCAAGTGACAGAACTGAGAGTCAAATGCCCCCCCCCCTTTTTATCTTTCCCCACATCCCAGATCTCTTTGCTGATATATGCTTAGGACAGCAGATAAAGTTTCTGCAGGAGAGGTGACATTTGGTCTAACTCTTGAAGGAAAAGTTGGAATTCTGTAATGGACAAGAGAGGACAAAACATTCTAGGCTGAGACACAGATGGAAGAGAGAGCCTGGTGTGTTTAGGAGGTAGCTAGTCAGACTGACCAAAACATGCTTCTGGTGATCATGGGGACAGTGTGGGGAAATTGACAGGAAAGGAGGCAGCTAGGATGAGAGGAATCTGTGCCAGACCAGGAAACCTGAAAGTTTAGCTCCCAAGTCTGTGGTTTCTGTTTTACTTGTACATCTTCTCTCCATAAAATAATTTGAGCATTTGTTCTGAACATATTTGTTTTTCATAAACTATTTGCCTAGAATACTCTATTAGTACTATATTATATACATTATAAAATGTACAAATATGGAAATTTAAAAAAGTAGAAATAAAATGAATATTTAGACTAATTTTTATTTTAGTTATTAATGGTTCATAATGCCTTTTGGCTGTCCTATAATACTGATGATGTTTAATGAGAGTGATGTTAATGAATATGCTTAATTATATTTGAAATCCCGGCTTAACACCAATACCGCTGTTTGAAGTTATTATTTCAAGATTAGCTTTCTTTAACATACAGTTTTAATAGTATCACAGTTGAAAATGATAACTCAAAAAGATACATGGATTCAAATGAAAGTACATTGTTGGTTTCACTTACAAATTATGATAATTATTTTTCAAAACTATCTACCAGTTATGCAAAAGTTTATGTTTTGATTCATCTAGTATGTGTATACCTTCCCTGCTGTCACTTGCTTGTCAATATGCGAATGAATTTGAGTGCTTTGTTTTCATATTTCACACAGTGTGTTCTCAATGTGTTCATGCCACTGAAACTGTCCACCTGGAATTTTTTAAACAGTTGAGGAAATTATGAGTTTAAGTACCTAGATTTGGCAGTTTTTGAAGATGATACATATCATTTCCAGCAAAAATTATACAACAAAAGAAAATATTCTAAACATTTGTTTTCAAATGTTTTCTCCAAAGCCAGGTTTCTCTTGGAAAGAAGTTGTTTCCTCTCTCTGTCTTACACTGTCACATTTACCTAGAAGCAACAGATTTTGTACTTACTTTTTGTAAGTCAAGGTGTGGCAGTAACAGTTCTGATTGTCTTATTATTGCTTTAACCTCCTGCTGTCAGTGACTGAGAGTTCAAACTGGGAATAGGAGAAATGTTTGTCTTGTTATTTTCTGGTTATTCATTATACTTATTAGTATTTTCTTAATCCACAGCTATGTCCATCTTGTGAAGGTTGCTCTAGTAGAAGTATTCTATATAACCTGTAAATCCATTTTGTGTGGAATATGTAAAGTGAAGTGTGTTGTAACGTGCTCAAGTAAATGGATGGTTGAGGGCTCCACTGTCAAATCCTTGAACTCAGTGCACATTTCAAATATTAGAAATCCTTAACCACTTTCTTATATTTTAGTTACCTAAAAATTGAAGTTGTAACATTTTACTCCCACACCCTGATGGCTCAACTTGTTTATCCCTGCACTCACATACCTTATTTTAGAGACCACTGCTCTGAGTACTGGAAAGCAAACCACAAGCTATGAAATGGGAGGCAGGTGACATGATCAAGTTCAATTTGTCTTTGGGATTATATTTTCTGCCTTTGTGTCCAGACACTTTATGTATTCTCCTAAGGTTTTTACTGCGTGTATATTCAAATGAATAACTTACTGGATTTAAATACTATCCAAACATCTTAATTATAGGCAGTCACTCTAAGTCTCATGAAGTCGTGTCCAGCCTCATTAGTATCTAGATGCCCTCTGAAGTTCTTTGATAACTCCAGGGGCTTTACCCTTTAGGTTGGAGAATAATGTGCTTGAGGTACAAGGAGAGGGCTGAGGTGACTTAAGCACCTTACTTAGTGTGGAAAGAATAGTTGTGTTCTGCAAGAGTCAGGGAAAATGCTTTTTGTGACCCTATTAAAACTGAAGATTTAAGAGGAAGAATTATTAGCTCTGACTCCATATTAAAAAAAAAGACGAAGAATTAAAAAAATGAGAAATGACTTTAGGTTAAGAGTTGCTTGAGGAGTTATGCCCTTTTTAAGCCTTAATGATTTTTTTTAATGTAAGCATATGAAGATAAAGAACTAACCACTGACCTTGAAACAAGGAGATAAAAAAATAGAGTTGGTTCCTGAGAAATAGAAGTTGTCAAAACAATACCTACCTAGGTGAAATTTAATAGCCATTTTGGATAAAATTGCTGTGCTGGTTTATTTTGCAGACCATGTACCCAATACATAAGAGACTTCATCCCTTGTTAAGCCTGCAGGTTTACTTTTGAAAGAAGAATTTTCATTATCTCTTTAGGAAATAATTATGTAAAAAGTTTATTGCCTTATTTCATAATTTTTCCAATTACTGTAATTGTGAGTTTAGAAGACAAAACAAATTAAAAAATTTAAAGGCTACTCTGTGTAGCTGTAAATGGCTTAGAGCATGGCATCCGCATAGAAGTATGTCTTCCAAATTCTTGAGTGGTTGGAAAATACATTTTATGTCTTGGGAAAAAGAAATATATATGAATACAAAATGTTAAATTGGAATCTTAACTAAGGTACCAAGATATGATCGATGTCAGACATCAAAATGATTTGTGAGACAGAGCATCTGTTTGGAATTTCAAAGTAGGTGCTTAAACCTGGCTTTATGACTTTTCAATCCTTTACTAGCTTTGAGTAGAGAAAACAGTTGAAAAGGTTGATATTTGTAGATGGAATTTTTTTGTAAAGGATTTCTTTGGAGAAAGGTGCTGGATGACTTGAGAGTTTTTACCCCTCTGCCATCAACAGAGAGGTTTGGAAGTGTCTGCCTCTTGCTTCTGGCCTTCAGCAGGACTACTTAGAGATAGAATGAATGTGTCCCCTGCAGCTAATTAGGTAACACGGACAAGTCCCTGTCTTCTGCATGGTGAATCTAGAATATGATGGATGGGCTGCCCAGCTGCCTTGGCACTGCAATAGTGAGTTGTTTTTGATACACTGGGATTAGCCTATATATCCTGAATTTCTTCAGTTAAAGAATTTGCAGAAATTTTTTATGACGTGAATTACGCACGAGAGAGAGTTGATATGGTGGTCATCTTCAGTCCTGCTCAATAGTGCTAATTAGGGGAGTGATGGCACCTCAGCAGACAGAGTAAGGTTTTGGTCACTGATTGAACCCTTGCAGCTGCGGAAGGAATTGAGTGGCCGCCAGAATAGAGATGCATTGCCTGAGTCTGAAAAGTGGCAACAGAGGATCACAGTGCTTGAGAATCCTCAGGGAACTCTTAAGTTTGCCTCAAAAATAAGTGCTTTAAATGCTTGATAGATGCAGAGAACATGAAGTTGTTTTGCAATGTTACCACATAAAACCTTTGTTTCTCCCTTCCTTTTTTTACCTTCTCCTACTATAGCCACAGCAGTAGAGTAAATGAGATTTTGGAAGTGTAAGGCAGGCACAAGAAGGGAAAGAAAGGACCAGGGGTTCTGATTGCCAAATTGAGACTCTTCTTTTGACCTAATATCTCTGGGGGCATTTTGTTATCTGACAGTGAACTAAAAATGTATGATACTGCCCAATTTTCATCTGGGGGCAGAAGAACTTTCCTCCACTGAATAAAATTTAAATATGTAATAGAAAGCAAAAAAAAGATACTTTCTAATTATATTTCATAAATCCTGCCTAGTCAATGTCCTGGTTACATAGCCATCCCTTACTCAGGGTCCCCAGAACAATGAAACAACAGGATATAGGGAGAGCCCTGCCCTCAGTGATCTAGCGACCTGGAAGCAGGGCTGATATGGTATGTTTCATTCCCTTTCCCTTTCCCGTTCCTTCTGGCTGCAGGCAGGACTAGGGGTAGAAGGAGATAAATTTGTGGAGTAGGCAGTAAATGTTATCTTTTGGTCTGCAAGAAGGGATGTTTGGCAGCATCACTTGGTCTTCTCACGATTGAGCTATTAAAGGGCTGATGAATGTTGTGCATCTGAGGCTTGAAGAGGAATGCAATGTGTATGGGCTCCCAGCTTTTATATATGTCTAATGCAAAAATAACCTCTCATAGGATTATTATGTGATTTTTTTTCACAAAAAGGAGATAAGGAAATGAGATAATAAACATGGAAGGATTCAGGCGTGAGTTGTTTGTGATTCAAGCAAAAGTCACAGCGTCTTACCAGTTCAGGGTGGGAAAAGTATACTATGCAGGAATTAAAATTATAAATTTTTGAGTCAGGCTGTCAGAGTTTGATTTCTGGGAACTTAGGCAAGTATAAATCTTTATTTTCTCCTTTGTAAAAGGAATAAGCTACTGGTCTCATGAGATTATTACAGAAATTAAAGAAGATAATCCTTATAGAGTGCCTGCTGTAATTCGTGTTACTTGACAAGTGTGCAATAATTGTCAGTTAAGAGTATTATTATTATTATTGTTTTTAATCTGTAAATTTAATTCTCACTGTCTGAGGTAGTCATGGTTCTATACAGTTATCATGACCATTGAATTAGCAAATATTAAACCATTGCTCCTAGCTGAAATAAAAAGTTATGTTCCTGTGAGCCTTGTTCACAGTAATTTCTTTCTTTCTTTCTTCCTTTCTTCCTTCCTTCCTTCCTTCCTTCCTTCCTTCCTTCCTTTCTTTCTTTCTTTCTTTCTTTCTTTCTTTCTTTCTTTCTTTCTTTCTTTCTTTCTTTCTTTCTTTCTTTAAGATTTTACTTATTTAATTGACAGAGATCACAAGTAGGCAGAGAGGCAGGCAGAGAGAGAGGAGGAAGCAGGCTCTCTGCTCAGCAGGCCTCGATCCCAGGACCCTGAGATCATGAACTGAGCCAAAAGCAGAGTCTTTAACCCACTGAGCCACCCAGGCGCCCTGCTCACAGTAATTTCATCAACTAATCAATATATAACTTTGTTTTATATGTGTTTCTGTTAAAGACACCTTATTTAATATATACTGTTGATTCATTAACACTGAACTCATGGATAAATCAGGCCTGAATGAAAATTATCCAATACACTTATTTTCTCTGTAAGGAACATTCTTTTTACTTAGGAATAGCAGAGAGTACTTTACACTCCATTTGAGGGATACTTTAAACAGTGAAATCACCAACAAAAAGCACACAAAGATGAAAAATATATCATTAGAAGACTGCAAAAGGAGTCTAGTTTATAATATGAGAGATGAGGGGCACCTGGGTGGCTCAGTTGGTTAAGTGAATGCCTTTGGCTCAGGTCATAATCTGTGGTCCTGGGTGGAGTCCTGCTCAGTGGAGATTCTGCCTCTCCTCTCCCTCTGCTTATGCTCTCTCTCTCTCTCTCTGTCAAATAAATAAATAAAATCTTAAAAGAAAAATATTACAAGAGCTGAAACAAGAGGACAGTGTGTGTTTGACCTAAGCTGGAGATGTGCATGTTCAACAACTCAAAATTTTTTCTCTGCTTATGTCTGTGAATTACTGTAGAAGCACAGAATATTGATTTTGGGGTTACAAATAACTTTTAGCAAGTATGCACATTCACAAATACAGCATCTGTAGATAATGAAGATCAGCTTTATCTGTGTGATCAGCAACTAACAATTTAAGTTCTGCTTGAACATCTCCAGCAAAGAGAGAATGACATACAGATACAGTTCATTCCATCCTTGGCCAGATCTCACTTTTATAAAACTTGCTAAATTCTACCCCATGGGACCTTGAAGTGGAACATGAACATTTTTTTTAGATGACAGTCATTTATATGCTGGTAGACAACTACTATATCTCCTTGGATCCATCAGTTGGTTAACTATCTCTATTTCCTATAGCTATTCTGCAAGTGATAGTACTTTGCCCTCACTATTCTATTGTCTTCCTTGGCACATGGTTCAGTGTTTTAGAATCTTTTTTAGAGTATGAGGCTCATGACTAAAGCTGAGTATCTGAGTGCCATGTGAGGCCTGATGAGAGCCCCAGAGAAAACTGACAGTTACCTCTCTCAGCCCACATGCTATATTTTCTAAATATTTTTAGAGTTTATGTGGCAAGATTGTTAGTATTCATGTAATAAATATACATTTATGAACATTTCCTTGCCCTGTGCATCTAAACATAGTCATATGGCTAATTCTTCCCAGTGGGATATGAATGGAAATGATAAGCCACCTCTAAGTCTGATCCGTAAGAATATAGTACCAAGGCCTCACCTTGCAGGTCATGTGATTCAGATGACATAGCCACAGAGTGGAAGCAGCCCTAGATCCTGCCTGAGGCACCAGATTGTTGAGAGCTGTACAGAAGAAGCATTCAACCCATCATCAGACTTAGCATGACTGTGAAATACAACTCTGTTATTTTAAATGCTAAGATTTTTGGCAGCATAAAGTGTTAATTACAGTGGAAAATATAATCTATAATACCTTTTATTGTGGCCATATTATGCTGTTGATGCACATAGAATGTACTATAAGCTAAAAATCTATTGTTCTTTTAAAATTTTATTTATTTATTTATTTATAAAAATATTTATTTATTTGACAGAGGGAAACATGGCTGGAGAGGGAACACAAGCAGGGGGAGAGGGAGAAGCAGGCTTCCTGTTCAGCAGGGAGCCCGATGTGGGGCTTGATCCTGGAACTCTGTGATCATGACCTGAGCCAAAGGCAGACATTTAATGACTGAGCCACCCAGACACCCTGAAATCACTTTTTAAAAGACTTTATTTGAGAGAGAGAGAGGAAACTGGAGGGAGAGGGAGAGGGAGAAAAAAATCTGAAGCAGACTCTGTGTGGAACATAGAACCCAATGAGGGCCTCCATTCCACAACTCAAGATCGTGACCTGAGCCAAATCCAAGAGTCAGCTCCTTAATGGACTGAGCCACCCAGGTGTCCCTATTGTTCTTTTTAAATACAGGTTGTTACTTAGATACATACTCCTATAATGAACTTGGTGATTCTTTTTGAAATCAAGGCCTATATATTACATTTTTTCTTGTTAGGTTTTATTTTAGATGTAGTAATCCCTTTTCAACTTCTCAAGAACTTCTTAGATTATGATTCTTTTAAGCAACCGTCCTTTTGAATTTTGTGTCTTCCACAAATATGTAAGCTTTTAAACTGCTCATGGAGAAATACTTTATTATCTAATAACTTGGGCCTTGCTATTCATATAATGAGATACTAATTTTGAGGATTACTAGCCCATCCTGGCATAGTTCCTTTTTGTTTTTTACCTTTTTTGTGCTTCCTGTTCTTCAGGGTAACTACTTATTATTATTGTAGTAAGTTACCACAGTTATATAACAACTTATCTGCATTTTAAATCTCCCATTATTTTGAGTCTTAATTTATTGGTCTCTATTTCTTCTCCTTGAGAAAATACCTATCAATAGTCAAGGTTATGTCATTCTGGAATTTGATGCCAGGGCCCAGGAATAAAACCTATTCCCTTTGCCATCATCTGCAAAGCAAAATATTCTTCTATTATTGTTCCCCTCTTTTCCAAAATTCTGGCTGTTACTTATAAAAAACTTAAAAAACAGTATTGTGTCCTCAAGCTATTTGTTTTCCTAATACAGTGCAAAACCATTACCCTCAAAATCAGAAGACTTTGGCTTGAGTCCTGGTTTTTCTAATTAGAAGCTTAATGACTTTGAAAAAGTACCGTAACCCTCTGAGCCACCCAGGCGCCCCATGTTGCTTGATTTCAAGCAATATTACAAAGCTGTGATCAACAAGACAGCATGGTACTGGCACAAAAACATACACATAGACCAGTGGAACATAATGGAGAGTCCAGATACGGACTCTCAACTCTATGATCAACTAATCTTCAACAAAGCAAGAAAAAATATCCAATGGAAAAAGACCGTCTCTTCAATAAATGGTGCTGGGAAAATTGGACAACTGTGTAAAGAAGAATGAAAATTGACCATTCTCTTACACCATACACAAAGATAAACTCTAAAAGAATGAAAGACCTCCATGTGAGACAGGAATCCATTAATATCCTAGAGGGGAACATAGGCAGTAACCTCTTTGACATTGGCCACAGCAACTTCTTTCAAGACATGTCTGCAAAGGCAAAGGAAGCAAAAGTGAAAATGAACTTCTGGGACTTCATCAAGATAAAAATCTTCTGCACATCAAAGGAAACAGTCAACAAAACAAAGAGGCAACCCACAGAATGGGAGAAGATATTTGAAATGACACTACAGACAAAGGGTTGATATCCAAGATCTATAAAGATTTTCTCAAACTCAATATCCAAAAAACAGATAATCAAGTCAAAAAATGGGCAGAAGACATGAGCAGACACTTCTCCAAAGAAGACATACAAATGGCTAACAGACACATGAAAAAAATGTTCATCATCATTAGCCATCAGGGAAATTCAAATCAAAACCAGAATGGCAAAAACCAACAAAGCAAGAAACAGCAACTGCAGGTGAAGTTGTGGAGAAGGGGAACCCTCTTACACTGTTGGTGGGAATGCAGTTTGGTGCAGCCACTTTGGAAAACAGTGTGGAGTTTCCTCAAAAAAATTAAAAATAGAGCTACCCTTTGACCCAGCAATTGCACTAGTGGGTATTTACCCCAAAGATACACATGTCGTGAAAAGAAGGGCCATACGCACTCCAATGTTCATAGCAGCAATGTTCACAATAGCCAAAATGTGGAAAGAAACAAGATGCCCTTCAACAGACAAATGGATAAAGAAGATGTGGTCCATATACATAATGAAATATTACTCAGCCATGAGAAAGGATGAATAACCAACTTTTGCATCAGCATGGATGGGACTGGAGGAGATTATGCCAAGTGAAATAAGTCAAACAGAGAAAGTCAATTATTATATAGTTTCACTTATTTGTGGAACATGAGTAATAGCATGGAGGACATTAGGAGAAAGAAGGGAAAAATGAAGAGGGAGAAATCAGAGTGGGAGGCGAACCATGAGAGACTTTGGACTCGGGAAACAAACTGAGGGTTTTAGAAGGGAGGATGGTGGGAGGATGGGTGAGTCTGGTGATGGGTACTAAAGAGGGCAGGGATTGCATGGAGCATTGGGTATTATACGCAAACAATGAATCATGGAACACTACAACAAAAAGTAATGATGTACTATATGGTGACTAACATAGCACAATAATAAAAAAATAAGTAAATAAAATTTGTAAATAGGGTTAATAGTTCCCATCCTGGGGACACCTGGGTGGCTCAATTGGTTAAGCAGCTAACCTGCCTTTGGCTCAGGTCATGATCCCAGGGTCCTGGAATCGAGCCCCAAATCAGGTTCCTTGCTCAGTGGGGAGCCTGCTTCTCCCTTGCCTGCTGCTCCCCCTGCCTGTGCTTGCTCTCTTGCTCTCTTGCTTTCTCTCCATGTCAAATAAATAAATAACATCTTAAAAAAATAGTTCTCACCCTGGATACTCCTAAGATTGTGTGAAGATTTGAAAGAATGAAGGGTGCCAAAAGATTCATAGTTAAATGAGTGTTAGTGTACTTGCTGTCTGTTCTTCTAAGGATGTTCCCTGCATCTTCTCTTGGATGATCCTTCATCCCCTTCATGGATCAGTAGAAGTGTATGGTGATCAGTAGATCTGATATGTTTTGGCAGTACTCAGATCTTACCATGTATATCTGTCCCAGGAAGAGATAAAAACTCTCCACTGACTATATTGGATCTATGCCTACTGATTTTCATCCTTCCCAAGGGTAGATGAGGGCACCAGCTGTGAACTTCAGCCATCAGAGTTATTATCAATGGGCTGTACTGCACAATTCTGCACTGTTCCCTCTAGATGCTTAATGACAAAAAGCATTTTATGGTCACAGAGATCTGGGAAATGAGAAATCTGTCTTGGAGACTTACAATACAACATTAACATATTAAAGGCTCTGAGAAATCCTGCAATATAGAAGCCCATTCAATTATATTTAATTCAGTGTTTCTTAAAATTATCTGACCTTGGAACTCTTTTCATGGGATTTCTATTAATGTCACATTGAACAGCTTTTAGTGGAAGTCTATTCTGGAAATATTGGCTTAGGATAATTAACAGTTAAATATCCCTCAGTGGGTGGTAGGATGGCAAGTTATTTTTATTCTGATCTTTCCCTCAACCTGACCCCGTCCTAGCAAGACTGGAGAGAACTGCCCTGCCAGTTCTCCCAAACCAGCATATTTCCTTCCATGAAGTCTTCTGTTAAGTAGTGTGGCATCAAACACTGGGTTGCTCTGGGGCTTTTGTCTATGTCACTGAGAAGAGATTCTAAAGGCTGGAGGAAAGGACACAGGGAGTATACTGGGCAGCTTCCTTGTGGCCATCATTTCTGCTTCACTATAGACCATATAGTACCTAGCACAGACACAGTACCTGGATTACACACAGCTAGTCAGCTCAGGAAACATGAGGTTCAGGCAAATGCTCACCTATTTCTGCTGCCCTCATATTTTCTATTGTTGTCCACTCCTCAGGACTTGACTCTGATCCCTGAGCAATTTTGCCAAAATGAAACCACTGATATCTAACTCTAAGTTTTCATTTTTTTGACAGTAAGTGCCTCATTGCTCCTCCTCCTTCCCCTCTCATTCTGCCTTTGAAACTCAAAGTCAGCAAGTTCTTTTTTTTTTTAAGATTTTTTTTTAAAGATTTTATTTATTTTGACAGAGAGAAACACAGCCAGAGAGGGAACACAAGCAGGGGGAGTGAGAGAGGGAGAAGCAGGCTTCCCGCCTAGCAGGGAGCCCGATGTGGGACTCGATCCCGGGTCTCCAGTATCATGACGTGAGCTGAAGGCAGTCGCTTAACCAACTGAGCCACCCAGGCGCCCCAAAGTCAGCAAGTTCTTAATTCTGTTTCTCGCATCCTTTGGACATCATTACTTACCAGTTCTCTCTGCTTCTCTTCTGCCCAAATCATTCTTTTCCATGACATCTTAACACTTAATCACTTGATGTCTGTTCTATATTTGAATTTTCCCAGTACATTAAGTTTCTTAAAGATTACTAAGGATTTCTTTCTTTCCAGATCTATGAACTTTCCTCAGTTCCTATCCACTTTGACTCCTTTTGACATTTGGTAATGCTGACTACTGATTTTTAAAAAACCTTCTTCTCATTGACTTCTATAGCAATGTGTTTTCCTGTTTTCTTTCCCTGCCCTTTTTTTGTATCCTTTGCTTGTTTCTGTACCACTCTTTAATCCCATTCCCATTCCTGTTTGCCAAAGCAAAGCCAAAGCTAAAGTCATGTTCTCTGCTCTCTGTTCCCTACATGTATGTGTATTGACTTCAGCCAGCATTTTTCTATGTTGAATGACTTCCAAATCTGTATTGGTCACCTTGTTTTTTTCCTTGCTACAGTTATGCATTGTCAACTGTCTGCAGCATTAGAGCACCTGAAAGGAAAACTGGAGGATTTCACTTATCTCTAAAATGAGTTCTTATAACTCTTCTTTAAATTTTTTAAGTATTTGTTTAAATTCCAGTTAGTCAACATAGAGTGTAATATTAGTTTCAGTAGTAGAATTTTGTGATTCATCCCTTACATATAATACCCAGTGCTCATCATAGCAAGTGCCCTCCTTAATACCCACCACCCATTTAACCCATCCCTTTACCTACCTCCCCTCCAGCAACAATGTTTGTTCTCTATGGTTAAGAGCCTTTTATAGTTTGCCTGTCTCCCTTTTCCCCCATGTTCATCTGTTTAATTTCTTAAACTGCACATAAGAATGAAATCATGTGGTATTTGTTTCTCTTGACAATAAGGATTTTTTTGCTTACCATAACACACTCTAGCTCCATCCACATTGATAGAAATGGCAAGGTTTCATTCTTTTTGATGACTAATATTCCATTGTGTATATATATGCCTATCATACCATACCACATCTTTTCCATTCATGAGTTGATGCATAGTTGGACTCTTTCCATAATTTGGCTATTGTTGATAATGCTGCTATAAATATGGGGTGCATGTTTTCTTAAAATCAGTGTTTTTGAGTCCTTTTTGTAAATACATAGTAGTGACATTGATGGATCATAGGGTAGTTCTATTTTTTAACTTTTCAAGGAATCTCCATACTGTTTTTCCAGTGACTGCACAAGTTTGCATTCCTACCAACAGTGTAAGAGTGTTCCCCTTTCTCTGCATCCATCCAAACAACACTTGTTGTTTCCTATATGGTTAATTTTAGCCATTCTTACAGGTATGAGATGGGATCTCATTGTAGTTTTGATCTCTATTTCCCTGATGATGAGTGATGTTGAGCATCTTTTTATGTGTCTATTAACCCTCTAGGTATCTTCTTTGAAAGAATATCTATTCATGTCTTCTGGCAGTTTCTTTTTTTTTCCTTTGGGTGATGATTTTAATTATTTTTTATTACATTATTTTATTTTTTCAGTGTTCCAAGATTCATTGTTTATGCCCTACACCCAGTGCTCCATGCAATTCGTGCCCTCAATACCCACCACCAGGCTCACCTATCACCCACCCCCTCCCTTCCAAGACCTTCAGTGAATCTATTTTTGGGTATGGTGTAAGAAAGTGGTCTAGTTTCCTTTTTTTTGCTTGTTGCTGTCCAGTTTTTCCCACACGATTTTTGAAGAGATAGTCTTTTTTTTCCCCCCATTGGTTATTCTCTCCTGCTTTATTGAAGATTAGTTGACTCTGGGGCCATTTCTGGGTTTTCTATTCTGTTCCTTTGATCTATGTCTCTGCTTTTGTGGCAGTACCATACTGTCTTAATCACCACAGCTTTGTAATATAGCTTTAAGGCTAGAATTGTGATGCCTCCCACTTTTCTTTTCATTTTCAAGGTTGTTTTGGGCTATTCAGGGTCTTTTGTGGTTCCATAGAACTTTTAGGGTTGTTTGTTCTAGCTCTGTGAAAAATGCCAGTGGTGTTTTGATGGGTATTGCATTAAATGTATAGATTGCTTTGGGTAGTATAGACATTTTAACATTATTTATTCTTCTAATCCATGAGCGTGGAATGTTTTTCCACTTCTTTGTGTCCTCTTCAATTTCTTTCGTCAGTGTTCTATAGTTTTCAGAGTACAGATCTTTTACCTCTTTGATTAGGTTTATTCCTGGGTATCTTACTGTTTTTGGTACAATTGCAAATGAGATCGATTCCTTGATTTCTTTTTTTGCTGCTTCATTATTGGTATATAGAAATGCCACAGATTTCTGAAAGTTGATTTTGTATCCTGCCACTTTGCTGAATTCATGTATGAGTGCTAGCAGTTTTTTGGTGGTGTCTTTCAGGTTTTCTCCAGAGTATTCTGTAGTTTGCAAATTGTGAAAGTTTGGCTTCTTCCTTGCCAGTTTGGGTGCTTTTTATTTCTTTTTTTGTTGTTTGATTGCTGTATTTTTATTTTTTTAAGGAATCTCCACACTGTTTTCCAAAGTGGATTGCTGAGACTAACACTTCCAATGTGACTTTAAATGACAATAGTGAGAGTGGACATCCCTGTCTTCTTCCTGACTGTAGAGGAAAAACTCTTACTTGTTCCCCATTAAGGATTATATCAGCTGTGCATCTTCTGTATATGACCTTTATGATGTTGAGACATGTTCCATCTATTCTTACTTTGTTAAGGTTTTTTTTTTTTTTAAATCAGGAAAGGATGCTGTATTTTGTCAAAGGCTTTTTCTGCATCTATTGAGAAGATTGTATGGTACATATGCTTTCTTTTATCAATGTGATGTATTATGTTGACTGATTTGTGAATATTGGACTGCCCTTGCAACACAGGAATAAAGCACATTTGATAGTGGTGAATAATTTTTTTTTAACGACTGTTCTACCTAACTTGCAAGTGCTTTCTTGATAATTTTTGCATCCATGTTCATTACAAATATTGACCTGTAATTCTTCTTTTTAGTGGGGTCTTTGTCTGGTTTTGGAATCAAGGTAATGCTGGCTTTGTAGAATGAGTTTGGAAAGTTTCCTTCCATTTCTGTTTTTTGGAAAGTTTGAGAAGAATAGGTATTAACTTTTATTTAAAGTCTGGTAGAATTCCTCTAGGAAGCCAGCTGACATAGGACTTTTGATTGCTGGGAGATTTTTGATTACTGATTCAATTTCTTTGTTGGGTATCAGTCTGTTCATGTTTTTTAGTTCTTTCTGTTTTAATTTTGGTAGTTAATATGTTTCTAGGAATGTATCCACTTCTTCCAATTTGTTGGCATTTAATTTTTCATGATATTCTCTTATAACTGTTTGTATTTTCACTGTGATCTCCCCTCTCTGTGATTTCATTTATTTGGGTCCATTCTCTTCTTTTTGATAAATCTGGTTAGTGCTTTACCAAATTTATTAATTCTTTCAAAGAACCAGCTCCTGGTTTCATTGATCTGCTCTACTATTTTTTTTTTTGTTTGTCTGTTTTATTTCTACATCATTTCTTTTGCCTCTACTTTTTTATTAGTTTTCTTTTTTTGCTGGATTTAGGGTTTCTTTGTTGTTCTTTTTCTAGCTCCTTTAGGTGTAAATTTAAGTTATGTATTTGAGATTTTTCTTGCTTTTTTGAGATGGACATATATTGCTATATATTTCCCTCTTGTGATTGCTTTTGCTACATCTCAAAGGTTTTGGCATGTTGTATTTTCATTTTCATTTTTATGTCATGCTTTTCATTTGCATTGCTTCTATATATTTTTAAGATTCTTCTTTAATTTCTTGGTTGACTCATTCATTCTTTAATAGAATATTATTTTTTTAAAAAACATTTTATTTGTTTATTTGACAGAGAGAAACACAGCTAGAGAGGAAACACAAGCAGGGGGAGTGAGAGAGGGAGAGGCAGGCTTCCCGCTGAGCAGGGAGCCCAATGTGGAACTCAATCCCGGGTCTCTGGGATCATGACCTGAGCCAAAGGCAGTCGCTTAACCAACTGAGCCACCCAGGCTCCCTAATAGAATATTATTTAACATCTGTGTATTTGTGGTCAAATTTTTTCTTGCTGTTGACTTCAAGTTTCGTGGTGTCATGGTCTGAAAATATGCATGATATGTTCTCAATCTTTTTGCACTGTTGAGGCCTTATTTGTGACCCAGTATGTGATCAGTTCTGGTAAATGTGCCAGGTATGCTGGAGAAGAATGTGTATTGTGCTGCTTTAGGATGAAATGTTCTGAATATGTCTATTAAGTCCGTCTGGTCCAGTGTGTCATTCAAAGCCATTGTTTCCTTGTTGATTTTTCTACTTGATGATCTGCCCATTGCTGTAAATGGGGTGTTAAAGTCTCCTACTATTATTGGATTATCATGAATAAGTTTCTTTTTGTTTGTTATTAATTGATTTATATATTTGGGTGCTCCCAATTTGGGGCATAAATATTTATAATTATTAGATCTTCTTGGTGGATAGACCCTTAATTATGATATAATGCCCTTCTTCATCTCTTGTTATAGTCTTTGTTCTAAAATCCAGTATATACAATATAAGTATGGCTACTTTGGCTTTCTTTTGACATTTCTCCATCCCCTCACTTTCAGTCTGTAAGTGTCTTTAGATCTAAAATGAGTCTCTTCTAGGCAACATATAGATGGATCTTGTTTTTTCTATTTTATCCTTTTTGGTACCGTATGTCTTTTGATTTTAGCATTTAGTCCATTTACATTTAGAGTGATTATTGAGAAACATGAATTTAGTGCCATTGTGTTACCTGTAGAGTTGGTGTTTCTGGTGATGTTCTCTGGTCTTTTCTAGTCTTTGTTGCTTTTGGTCTATTTTCTTCTCCACTCAGTAAGTCCCCCTTAAAATTTCTTGCAGGGCTAATTTTGTGGTCATGACCTCCTTTAGTTTTTGTTTGGGAAACTATCTTTCCTTCTATTTTGAATGACAGCCTTGCTGGATAAAGAATTGTTGGCTGCATATTTTCCCCATTCAGCACACTGAATATTTCCTTCTATTCCTTTCTGTCCTGCCAAGTCCCTGTAACAGATCCACTGCCAGTCTGATCTGTCTTCCCTTGTAGGTTAAGGACCTTTTCCCCTTGCTGCTTTTTGTATTCTTCCCTTGTCTCTGTATTTTGTGAATTTGACTATGATAGGCCTTGGTGGCCAGCTTTTTTTTTTTTTTTTTTTTAATTTAATGGGAGTTCCCTGTGTTTCTTGGATTTTGGATTTTGATGTCTGTGTCCTTCCTCAGGTTAGGAAAATTTTCAGCTATAATTTGTTTGAATAAACCTTCCCCTTTGTTTCTCTCTTCATCTTCTGGGACTCCTATGATATGAATGTTATTACATTTTACTTAGTCACTGAATTGTCTTAAGTCTAACTTTGTGGTCCATTACTTTTCTTTCCCTCTTCTTTTTGGTTTCATTATTTTCCTTATCACTGATTCACCCCTCTGCTTTGTCCATTCTCATTTATATGGCTTCCATTTGTGTTTGCATCTTGGCTGTGGTATTTTTATTTTTAACCTGAGTAGATTTTAGTTCTTTTGTGTTGCATTAAGGGATTCTCTAACGTTTTCTGTACTTTTTTCAAGCCCAGCTAGTATACTAATAATTATTGTTTTAAAATCTAGCTCAGATATCTTACCTATGTCATTATTGATTAAATACATGGCTGTGAGTTCTACCTTGTGTTCTTTCTTTTGGGGTAAATTTCTCTGTCTCATCATTTTGTCCAGAAAAAAAGAAGAAAGAGAAAAAAGAAAAACAATAACAAAACAGAAAACAAAACAAAAAACAAAGAAACCCCAAAACAAAGCAAGAAACAGAAACAACAACAAAAAAGTTGAGAAAAACAAAAACACAAAACAAGACCAAAAAAAAAAAAAAACAAAAACAAACAAAAAACCCCCCAAACCCCCAAAAAGCCCCAAACACTGACTAGATTCTGGATGTGTTTTGTCTTGCTTGTTAAAAGAATCTAGACTTCAAATTTAAAAAATTAAATTAAATTAAATACAAAAAATTAAAATAGGCAAAATAAAAAATATATATGAAAATATAAATAAATAGAAGTTTAAAAATAATAAAATATTACAAAAAGAATCAGAAAATAAAGAAAATAAATGAAAAAATAATAAAAATAAAAGAAATAAAGAGTAAAAGTAAAAAAGGACGCTTGATTCTATTTCCCTTAGTGTTGAAGCTTTGCAGCAGTATATGATCAATAAAGTTGGTGTGAGCTGGTTGTTTGTACTGGTCTTCTGGGGGAGGGGTCTGATGCACTGATTCTCAGGATGACTTGTTTCAGTGGAAATACTCAGGACACAGTGGGGTGGGGCTTGGTGTCCCTGGCTCTGGCTTCCACTAGATGGTGCTGTTTTGTTCCCTTAAGTCTTTCAGCACTGATGGTGGGATAAAAATGGCTGTGCCCTGCTCTCTAGCCTTGCAGCTGAAAGTTCCTGCTCCTACTCTTCAGTGAGCACTCACAGAAAAGCAGTTTGTTTCCCTGGTTTCCATCTGAACCCAGTGTTCACCCTTCCTTGTCTGAGCCTTTTTATTTCAGGCACCTGGCCTAGTTTCAAAACTCCAAATTTCATAGATGGTCTTGCTATGCTTGCCCACCTGTCCCAGGAAAGCAGTGTATGACCATGGGGCAGTTCACAGTGTACAGCAAAAAGCTGGCACCAAGACCTACTGCTCTCCGCTGACTTCCCGGCTTGTATGCCTGGGAACAGCACAGTACCTTGATACCACCTGTTCCTTCTGCGACCCAGGAGATCCTCAGACCTCCCTGTCACTCCTGGGATTCTTTTCCTCTTTACCATCTGAGCACCTTAATCCAGGCACATCCCTCATGGTGAATTTTAAAATTCAGATTCCATGCTCTCCCACTTCTGATACTTTGCAATAGCCTCCATAAGCAGCCTTCCTCATCACGGCATCCACGACTATGTCTCCCCCGAGTGAACTTCTGCACCTCCTACCTTCCAAAAGGAGGTCATTTTTCTACTTACAGATTCGCAGTGTTTGTTCTCTGAGATCCCTAATGGACTTCTTGGGTGCTCAGTATAATTTGATAACTATCTAGTTGTGTTCAAGGGATGAGACAAACTCAGGGTCCTTCACTCCTCTGCCATCTTAACTGCTCCTAGGATTTTTTCTTCATTTCTATGTTTTGCAAATTTAACTACAATATGTCCTGGTGTTGGGCTGCTTTTGTTGATTTTGATGGAAATTCTTTGTGCCTCATGGATTTTGATGTCTGTTTCCTTTCCCAGATTAGGGAAGTTTTTAGCTGTAATTTGCTCAATAAGCCTCTGTCCCCTTTTCCCTCTCTTCACCATCTGAGTTGCTTAAATCTGAGTTCCCTAAGTCTACACCTGTGATCCAATATTTTTCTTTACCTCTTCTTTTCAGCTTCATTATTTTTCATAATTTTATCTTCTATATCACTTATTCATTTCTTTGCTTCTTCCATCCTTGTGGTCATTACACTCAATTTGTTTCACATCTCAGTTATAGCATTTTTTATTTCTGCCTAACTAGTTTTCAGGTCTTTTATCTCTGCAGTAAGAGACTCCCTTGTTCTCGTCTATGGTTTTCTCAAACCTAACTAATATCCTTATGGTTGTTGCTTTAAATTCTAGATCAATAATGTTACTTATATCTGTTTCAATTAGATCCCTGGCTGTGACCTTTTCGTGTTCTTTCTTTTGGAATGAATTCCCCTGCCTTGGCATTTTTATCTAGGTCTCTGTCTTCTGTGTGTTAGGAAATGTTTTCTGCTCCTGGGAGTGATGGCCTGGTACTTTAGGAAGTATTTCTGGTGTATGCTGTGTGCACACTGTTACAGTGTTTTGACTGCTCTTTTCCTGAGGTCAGTCCTATGCAGAGTTTCTCCTTGCTTGCAGTTCAGAGTGTTTCATCCTTGCCCAGAGTGTGGCAAATTTGAACTAGGTGTGCTCTGGTCTACTTGTTAAAAGAGACCTGATGCAATCTCCATGAGTGGTAACTTTGCAGCACTCTATGATCAGTAGACTTGGTGCATGTGGAGGATTTGTGCTGGTCTTTTGGAGGAGGGGCCTGCTTTACTGCTCCTCAGGCATACTTGCAGGAGAAAAGCAGCACCTGCAGAGCACAGGGTGAGTAACACTTGGTTTAAATGGTTTATGCTGCCACTGTTGGCACTGTGCTGCTTCCTGAAGTTAGTTTAAGCCGAGCGGCACGGGAAAGAAATGGTGCCTTCTTGCTGCTTTGTCTCTGGAGAAGCAATGCCATTTCTCTCAGATGTACTCCAAGAAGGGTGAACTGTCTCTCCTAGCGTGCCCCAGGGGATCCTCCAATTGCACCTTCTGCTCCCTGGGCTATCTGCTTTTCTTCCCCACAAAAGCACTACAGTGCTCATCAGCTTCCACACCTGCCATGCTGGAAACCTCTGCAACTCTAGGCTTTGAGCTCTCTGGTTGTAAAATCTCAGGAAAATCAGCCCTTCTTGTTTTCCCAATCAGCGGCTTTGGGGAAGTGTTTCCCTTGTGAGATCCCCTGTGTATACCTCTCTCTCTGTCTTTCTCACCTCTCTATGACCAGATACCTCTCCCCTCAATGGCACCTGTGCTCTCTGTCTCCCCCAAATCATGTTTGTGTACCTCCATGATGTGGCCTTTTCTCTCCCTCATTGCACAGTTTGTTCTATCAGTTCTTAGATTGATTTCTTATGTATTTAGAATGATCTGGTATTGATCTAGCTGAGTTCAAGGGACCAGGCCTAGGTCTACCATCTTAGCTCCCCCTAACTACTTTATTTCTGTCAAGGAACCCACAAATATTAGTCTTCAAATAACCTTGAAGTTATGTTCCACATTCCTCATCTCCTTCATGCAATTTACATTAATTTTGTCCTTTTATTTCAAAATGTTTTTCATGTTTTCTGCATGTCCCTTTTCCCCACTCAGTACCCTGGTTAAAAATGATGCTTGTGAATTTTGTTTTTGGGACCCTCAATAGAAGAGTTCTGAACTCTGAAAATTCCCACTGTTTTCTGTTTCCTGTTACCTCAAATTGAAAGTGCTACAAGTCTATTTTTCATCCTCTAATTAAAACTATTGCAAAAAACAAAAACACAAAAACCTTTAAACTTACTCTCCCTGAAGTAGGAATATCTGATAATCGTTTATCACATTGCCCAGTCCTATTACTGCAACTCAAGTTTCTTTATTTTTATTTTTTATTTTTTTAAGATTTTATTTATTTGACAGAGAGAAACACAGCCAGAGAAGGATCACAAGCAGGGGGAGTGAGAGAGGGAGAAGCAGGCTTTCTGCTGAGCAGGGAGCCCGATGTGGGACTCGATCCTGGGTCTCTGGGATCATGACCTGAGCCGAAGGCAGTCGCTTAACCAACTGAGCCACCCAGGCACCCCAATGAATTGAGATAACTCACTACCTTTGGACCAGCCTCAAGTTTCTTTAAAGTGGAATCAAGTTTTGCATTAAAACAATGAAGGCAGCTTGGGTGGATCAGTCGTTTTGTGTCCCAGGGCTCTGGGATGAGTCCCACATCAGGCTCTGTGTTTGGTGGGAAGCCTGCTTCTCCCTCTCCCAGTCCCTCTGCTTGTGTTTCCTCTCTCACTGTCTTTCTCTCTGTCAATTAAATAAATACAGTCTTAAAAAAACAAAACAAAACAGTGAAGGGTCTAAATCTTAGACATCATCCATAATGAATAGGGATCTTTGAAAATCAGTAGCTTGTATGATTTCCTACTTTGTTTGTATGGAAGTCCAGTGCCACTATCCTTCCTGAAGTCCTAAATTTAAAAATTCTTGTATAATTAAATATAGTGATATATGAATTTCAGGTGTATAATATAGTGATTCATCAATTGTATACATTACTCACTGCTCATGATGCCAAGTATACTCTTAATCCCCTTCACTTACTTCCTACTTCCCCACCAACAGTACACAAGGGTTTCTGTTTCTCTGCATCTTTGCCACCACTTGTTTCTTGTGTTTTTTATTTTAGCTATTCTGAAAGGTGTGAGATGATATCTCATTGTGGGTTTGATTGCACTTTCCTAGTGATGAGTGATGTTAAGCATCTTTTCATGTATCTGTCAGCCATCTGGATGTCTTTGGAGAAATGTCTGTGCATGTCTTCTACCCACTTTTAGTTGTATTATTTGCTTTTTTGGGGTTTTGAATTATATATGTTCTTTACATATTTTAAATGTTAACTTCTTATCAGACATATCATTTGCAAATATCTTCTCTCAGTCAGTAGGTTGTCTTTTACTTTTGTTGATTGTTTCCTTTGCTGTGCAGAACCTTTTGTTTTTTAAAAGGTTTTATTTATTTATTTTTTTAAATGTAAACTCTACCCCCGATGTGGGGCTCTAACTCAAGATCCCAAGGTAACCTGGAGGACAGTGGGAGAAGGAAAGTAAATGGGAACTAGGGTAATCCAGGGAGAGAAACCAAACAACAGAGACTTTGGACACAGAAACAAACTGAGGGACTTGGAGGGAGGGGGGTGGAGGGAGGGGAGAGCCTGGTGGTGGGTACTGGGGACACCTAAGGCGTGGAGCACTGGGTGTGGGGAATGCGGAATGAATCTTGAAACACTGGAAAAAAAAATTTAAGTAACAACAACAAAAAAAAGAGTCTCATACTCTCCTGACTGAGCCATCCAGGGTGCCCCTTGCTATGCAGAAGCTTTGTATTTTGATGAAGTTCAGTAGTTTATTTTTGTTTTTGTTTACTGTGCTCAGAAGGTGTATCTAGAAAAATGTTGGCATGGCCAATGTCAGAGATATTAGTGCCTGTACTCTCTTCTAGGATTTTTATTGTTTCAGGTCCATTTTATGTTGTGTGTGTGTGTGTGTGTGTGTGTGTGTGTGTGTGTGCATGTATGTGTCTTATAAAAAAGTGTCCAGTTGTGTCCAGTTTATTCTCTTGCATGTAGTATTCTGTTTCCCCAGCATTGTTTTTGAAGAAGCTATCTATTTTCCAAGATATCTCCCCTCCTTTGTTCAAGATTAATTGACCATATAAATGTGTGTTTATTTCTGGGCTCTCTATTCTGTTCTATTTATCCGTGTGTCTGTTTTTGTGCCAGTGCCATACTGTTTTGATTACTACAGTTTTAGAATATAACTTGAAGTCTGAAATTGTGATAATTCCAGTTTTATTTTTCTTTTTCAAGATTGCTTTGACTGTTTAAGGGTCTTTTCTGGTTCCATACAAATTTTAGGGTTTTTTTTTGTTCTAGGTGTGTGAAAAAAGCTATTGGTATTTTGATAGGGTTTGCTTTGCATCTTTAGATTGTTTTGGGTAATATAGACATTTTAACAAAATTTGTTCTTCTAATTCATGAGCATGGAATGTTTTTCCATTTCTTTGTGTCATCTTAAATTTCTTTCATCAATGTTTTATAGTAGTCAGAGTACAGGTCTTTACCTTTTTGGTTAAGTTTATTCCTAGGCATCCCATTATTTTTGGTGCAATTATACATGGGATTTTTTCTTAATTTCTCTCTCTTTTTTTTTTTAAGATTTTATTTATTTATTTGACAGAGAGAAACACAGTGAGAGAGGGAACACAAGCAGAGGGACTGAGAGAGGGAGAAGCAGGCTTCCCGCCGAGCAGGAACCCCAATGTGGGCTTGATCCTGGGTCTCCAGTCGCTTAACCAACTGAGCCACCCAGGTGCCCCTTAATTTCTCTTTTTGATGCTTCATTATTAGTGTATAGAAATGCGACAGATATCTGTGATTTTGTATCCTGTGACTCGGGTTTTCTATATAAAATATCATGTCATCTGCAAATAGTGAATGTTTTACTTCTTCCTTATGGATTTTTAAAAAAATTCTTTTTTGTTGTCTGTTTGTTATGGCTAGGACTTCCAGGCTTATGTCTATTAAAAGTGGTGTAAGTGGACATCTTTCTGACCTCATGGGAAAAGTTTTCAGTTTTTCCCATTGAATATGATGTTAGCTGTGTATTTTTCATAAATGGCCCTTATTATGTTGAAGTAGATTCCTTCTAAATCAATGTAGTTGTGAGTTTTTATCATAAATAGGTTGTACTTTGTTAATTTTTTTGGTATCTATTGAAATGAGCAGATGGTTTTATATTTTTTGGTATCTATTGAAATGATCAGATGGTTTTTATTCTTTCTCTTTTGATGTGATGTATCATGTTGATTATTTTGTGCATATTGAGTCACTCTTGCATCTTGGGGGAAAATACCACTTCATTGTGCTCAATGATTTAAAAAAATATATATTGTTGTATATTTTGGTTTGCTAATAGTTTGTTGAGGATTTTTGTATCTATGTGCATCAGAGATATTAGCCTATAGTTCTCTTTCTTTTTTTGTGATATCTTTATCTGGTGTTGGTATCAAGGTAATGCTGGCCTCATAGAATGAATTTGGAAGCTATCCTTCCTTTTCTATTTTTTGGAATAGTTTGAGAAGAATAGATATTAACTCTTCTTAAATGTTAGATAAAATTTACCTGTGAAGCCATCTTGTCCTGGACTTTTTGTTTGAAGTTTTTTCATTACTGATTCCATTTCATTGCTCATAATCTGTTCAAATATTTTATTTCTTCCTGATTCAGTTTTGGGAGGTTATATGTTTCTAGGAATTTATCCATTTCTTCTAGGTTGTATAGTTGTTGGCATATAATTTTTCATAACGTTCTTTTATATTTATTTGTATTTCTGTGGAGTTGGTTATTTTTTCTCCTCTTTCATTTCTGATTTTGTTTATTTGAGTCCTCCCTGTTTATTTTAATGAGTCTAGCTAAAAGTTTATCAATTTTTTTGATGTTTTTCAAAGAGCTGTTTCTTTGATCTGCTCTATATTTTTTTTAGTTTATATTTTTTAAAAAGATTTTATTTATTTTTTTATTTGACAGAGAGAGGAGGCAGAGAGGCAAGCAGAGAGAGAGGAGGAAGCAGGCTCCCTGCTGAGCAGAGAGCCCAATGAGGGCCTTGATCCCAGGACCCTGAGATCATGACCTGAGCTGAAGGCAGAGGCTTTAACCCATTGAGCCACCCAGGTGCTCTAGTTTCTATTTTTTTAATCCTGATCTAATCTTTATTATTTCCTTCCTTTTACTGGATTTGGGTTTTCTTTGTTCTTTTCTAACTCCTTTAGGTGTAAGTTTAAGTTGACATTTTTTTTGTTTCTGAGGTAGTCCTGTATTGCTATAAACTTTCCTCTTAGAACTCCTTTTCCTGCATCCCACATATTTTGACAGTTGTGTTTTCATTTTTTTCTGTCTCCATGTTTTCTTCCTTTGTCTCCATGATTTGTCCTTTGATATCTTGGCTGACCCAATCATTGTTTAGTAGCCTGTTGTTTAACCTCCATGTATTTATGTTCGTTTCATATTTTTTTCTTATGGCTGATTTTTAGTTTCATAGTGTTGTAGTTAGAAAAGATGCATATTATGACTTCAGTCTTTTGGAATTTGCTGAGACTTTTTTTGTGGCCTAACATACAGTCTATCCTGGACAGTGCTGCATGTACACTTGTAAAGAATGTATATTCTGCTGTTTTAAGGTGGAAAGTTCTGAATGAATCTTTTGATCCATGTGGTCCAGTGTGTCATTCAAAACCACTCTTTCCTTATAGATTTTAGGTGATCTGTCCATTGATGTAAGTGGTGTTATAGTCCCTTACTATTATCGTATTACTATTGATTACTTTCTTTGTTTCTTATTAACTGTTTAATATATTTGGGTGCTCCCATGCTGAGTGCATGAATATTTATAATTGCTATACTTCTTGTTCGATTGTTCCCTTTTAGATTATGTAGTGTCCTTCTTTGTCTCTTGTTACAGTCTTTGTTTTAAAGTTTCTTTGTCCAATATGTGTATTGCTACTGTATCTTTCTTTTCACTTCCATTTGCATGATAAATGTTTTTCGATCCCTTCACTTTCAATTTGCATGTATCTTTAGATCTGAAATGAGTCTCTTGTTGGCAGGTTATAGATGGGTCTTTTTTTTTTTTTTTTTTTTTTTTTTTTTTTTTTTTTTTTTTTTTTTTTTTTTTTTTTTTTTTTTTTTTTTTTTTTTTTTTTTTTTTTTTTTTTTTTTTTTTTTTTTTTTTTTTTTTTTTTTTTTTTTTTTTTTTTTTTTTTTTTTTTTTTTTTTTTTTTTTTTTTTTTTTTTTTTTTTTTTTTTTTTTTTTTTTT
>PITA01002080.1:17697-29571 GCA_004023965.1 Spilogale gracilis | reverse complement strand
GTTTCCACATTTGTTAGGGTTTTTTTTCTGACTTTAAATTTATTTTATTTTTTCAGTGTTCCAAGATTCATTGCCCATGCCCTACATCCAGTGCTCCATGCAATAGGTGCCCTCAGTACCCACCACCAGGCTCACCCATCCCCTTCCAAGGCCCTCAGTTTGTTTTTGTGTCCAGAGTCTCTCATGTTTTGTTTCTCTCCCTGAATTACCCTACTTTCCATTTACTTTCCTTCTCCTACTATCTTCTATATTACCCCTTATGCACCACAAGTAAGTGAAACCATGTGATACTTGACTTTTTCTACTTGGCTTATTTCACTCAGCATAATCTCTTCCAATCCAGTCCATGTTGCTACAAAAGTTGGATATTCATCCTTTCTGATGGAGGCATAGTATTCCATTGTATATATGTACCAGATATTTTTTTTAATCATCTGTTACCTCATCTTTTGATTGTAGCATTTAGTTCATTTACATTTAAAGTATTTATTGACAGGTATATACTTACTGTCATTTTGTTGCTTGTTTTATGGTTGTTTTTTAGTTCTCTGTTCCTTTCTTCTCTTGCTTTCTTCTCACTGTTTTCTGGCTTTCTTTTATTTTGTGAATCCTTGACTGCTTTTTAATAGATACGCTTAATTTCATTGCTTTTGTTATTCCTACTTTTCTTACTTCTGCTTATGGTATTTACTTTCCACTAAAAGAATTCTCTTTGACATTTGACAACCATATTATGGTTTCATGGTGATGAATTCCTTTAACTTTTGTTTGGGAAACTCTATCTCTCTTATTCTGGATGATAGCCTTGCTAGATAAAGTATTCTCAGCTGCAGGTCTTTTTTTCTTTCAGCACTTTGAATACATTATGATACTTCCTTCTGGTCTATAAAATTAGCTGATAACTGTACAATGTTTCCCTTTTAGGTAACTGTTTTCTTTCCTCTTGCTGCTTTTAAAATTCTCTCTTTATCACTACTTTTTTGCCATTTTAATTACTATGTACCTTGGTGTGGACCTCCTCGGGTTGATTTTGTTGGGTGCTCTCTGTGCTTTCTGAATTTAGATTTCTGTTTCATTCCCCAGATTCAGAAATTGTTCAGCTATTATTACTTCAAGTAAAGTACCTGCTCCCTTTTCACTCTCTTCTCCTTCTATGATCTCTATAACATGAATGTTATTGTGCTTGATGGTGTTACTGAATTCTCTTAATCTAGTCTCATTTTTTGTCATTTTTTTTCTCCAGTTCAGCTTGATTGCTTTCCATTATTCTGTCCTCTAGTCACTGATCTGTCCTTCTGCTTCTTCTAGTCTACTATTTATTCCCTCCAGTGTACTGTTAATTTCAGCTGAACTGGTGTGTGTGGTTATCTTTCCCTCTCTCTGGGACAAGAGTCACTTTGGAGTGGTGCTGGCCTGTGTTCGGGCTGTTTGCACACTGCCACACTTGTGGTGCTGCTTTGGATGGACTCCTGCCTGGGTTGGATTGGAAGGGACGGGCTGGTAGGAGAACATGAGGTGGGGTGTTAGCAAGGTTTGTGCTGGTCTGCTGTGGGAGGAGACCTGGAGCAACTCTGGAGAAGTCTTGTGGAGCATGGGTGGAGAGGGCTGCTCTGAAGGAGAAGGTGGGGGTGGGAGGGTGCTGTTCGCAAGCTAGGTGAAGAGTGTTTGTGCTGCACTGATCCTCACACATGTCCGTATATCTAGACTGGGAAGCCAGAGAGGGATTTTGCTCTTAGAGAAGTCTTCCAAAGATCCCTCCCTTCCAAAGTATGCTCAGAGATTAGTAAATATATCTCCCTGCCATATACACTAGGTGTTTTCAAGCTCTCCTTCTATGAAGTAGCTCAGTTAGGCTGTTTGTTACGTTGTCTCTTTAAGAGCAGGTGACTCTTTCAGATTGGAGCCCACTGATTCTCAAAGTTCCAGTTGTTAAGCCCTACTGATTGTGAGGAACTTTTGAAGTTAAACCCCTCTGGCTTTCAAAGCCAGTCTTATGAGGATTCATCTCAGTGTGGGTCCTCTATGCCTGGGGTGCCTGATGTGGCATCTGTTCTCTTCCTTCTCTGTGCCTGCAGTGCCCCCTCCCTCCTGTGAACTTCCCTGCAGTTCAGCCTGGTTCCCAACTGAGTCTCTGCCCTTCCTACCCTTTTTCACATGTCCTCTTCTTTACAGTTATCTGTGAAGAGTCTGTTCTGTCAGTACGTGGTGTTATCTAGGTGTTTCCATGGGGTGAGTTGCATTTAGGATCCTCCTACTCCACCGTCTTCCCTGGAAATCTGTTGCTGAAGTCCTAATCTCATCAGCTCCTTGTTTTCACTCTTTAATTCCAGGGTCTCCTTTTTCCAAATAATCCAGCTACCAAGTTCTGATAGCTGTCACTTTCCCTCATTGCTTCCAACATTGACTACTGTACCAAGTTAGGTCCATTTCTTTGTTTTTGACATTTTCTGTGGACTATTCTCTCTCCCCATTTTTTCAGTGTAATTCTTGATTATTCATAAGTATTTCCTCTATCAGCAAGGGGGCGTTTTACTCTTGCTCTTCCTGGTGTTTTGCTTTTGTTATTCTTTTACTTTTCTCTCCATCTATTGGAATCATATTTAGCTATTAAGATATGTCAGTGCTACTTTCTCTGTAAAGGTAGTTTTTCACTTTTTCTAACACTGATTTTTCTCTCTTGAATTGCTATTGTGGTGATTGTCAGAACTACTTAAATCAGCATATAACTGTTCTCTAAATTTTTTCATTACTATTTATTTTACCTTTCTAACTTGTGGGCCAGGATGATATCTTACTTGTATTGTACATGTATACATTATAAGCATTAGGTAAATATTTGTGTATTGGTAGCTTGTTCTTCTATGTTTGTTATAAGTTACCCAAGTTGATAACTACTTGAATATATTGCTAAAGCAATTCCTTTGATTCAGATAAGAATGAATTTATTTTTCCCACCTACATAGGTAAGAAATATACCCATCATATTACAATATTTGTATGAATCCCACAGATGTTACTACAAATACTTGGTTTACGATAAAGTTTTGGAATTCAGTTCTAAATGATAGGGTAGGTTTTAAAGAAGTTTGATAATGAAGCCATTTAAAATAAAAATGTAAATGAATGTACGAATATGCCTCAGACCGAGTCACACAACCTTTTCAAAATGAATTGCAAAAATAAGGATTAAAATAATTTCTCAGACTCTTACTGTTAAATTATAGTGAAATGAAAGCATTTAGACAGGGGTTATAGGCACTGCATTGTTAATTATAGTGGTTGCATTTGCTTTTGTTCCAGTGCATTGTAATTAATGAAGATCTACAGCTCTGTGCTTTGTCTTGGAAAACATACACTGTTTTCATAGGCTTCAATACAACTACGATATTCTTCATTTATTTCTCAATAATAACTCCTTTTTAACCCAGGGGAGCCCATTGTTGAGGCAGAAACATGAAAATCACAGCAAGATTTGAGCTTGGACAGCTCAGAGAGCAATTGACTCTATTCACGTATGCCTAATCTTGTCTCGACACCCCGCAAATGTGGTCTATAATGACATATGGGATATTGTTTAGACCAACTCAGTAATGATAGTCTAATCATGCTTTTTAAAATTTTTTCAACTCCTAGGAATGACTTTAAAGTACATGTGAGAAGTTAACAATGGCATACATTAAAATCTGGGCCTGCATCTTAATTCAGCCCTTGTGATGATATAATTTTGTAATGGTATCATTTTGAATTGAAGAATATAACAACTATTTTGGGGAGAGAGATGGATAACTAAAAGGACCTGAAACATAATGACATAATGTTTTGTAAGCACTAAATATGATGAGCCAATCACAAAAGGGAGGTGAAGTTAAGATTTCTGACTCTTATTAGAAGTATCATATAATGTAGAATTAATGATAAAGGAAATAATTTCCATCTTTTGCTCTATCTGGTCACATTTGCTAGGATCCTTCTGCAAGGGGCACTAGCTCTAAAAGAAAAGACAATGTATTGGACTTGGCATGTGGCCCAGCAGAAACCTGACAGTCGCCTCCTCATAGCCTTCACGAACATTTGAGGGCTTTGTGCTGCTATTATTTTGAAATACCCAGTGTACACAGAAGAGTGAACATACAAATTGTGCCACTTGATTCTTCCTCTTGCTCTGCAGGGACCAACAGAATGTCCTCTGGAGATGTGGATGGCAGAAAAGTCCTTCTGTAACTCCTCCCAAATTCCCTGTTGGAGCTGGGTGTACAGCCTAGTAGGTATTGGGAAGCACTGACTGATCACCAGTACCTTTCTTTGAAGGCCCTGGTTCATGTGTGACTCTGTACCTCTCTAAAGTGACCCCTGGATGGCATGCCTGGCTGGCTCAGTTGGTTAAGCGACTGCCTTTGGCTCATGTCATGATCCCGGAGACCCGGGATCGAGTCCCACATCGGGCTCCTTGCTCGGCGGGAAGCCCGCTTCTCCCTCTCTCGCTCCCCCTGCTTGTGTTCCCTCTCTCGCTGTCAAATAAATAAAATCTTAAAAAATAAAAATAAAAAAATAAAGTGACCCCTGGTTGATTTTTGAAGCCTCTGAGAATTCTGAGGGATGCAAATTTTGGGCCACAGGGGGGCAATAAGATGAGCAATCCCTTTAGTGCTGAGGAGCGGGAGGTCCTTTGTGACTCAGGGCCATGGACGGTTGCACCCTCTCCTCCACATCCATAGAGGGTCACAAGCTATGAGTTGATAAGAGCCCCATTTCCTCTATGGTGTTGAGAAATTGGGCTGATTTTGGTATTTTGAAAAGCAGTGTTAGAATTTTGTTGTAAGAGCCACTTAGTGTTTTTCAAAAAAGTACTTCCACATTTATAGAGGAAAACACTCCCTACATAATATGAAGAACAAAATCTCTCAAATCTGGAAAAAGCTAATTGACTTTAGATTGTCTTATCAAAATATGAACTGATATCATAGAACTCCAGCAGATTTATCCACTACAGATCTTTTACTTTAATTTATTGGTTACTTCACAGAATTGCCAACTGCATTACAGTCTTGTGTGTAGTGGGAAAAGCACTATCATGTAACTCTTGAGCAGATGTGTTACAAGAGTCTTTTCATTTCCTTTCTTAAATCCAAAGAATAATGACACTGCAATATCATGTGGTGAAAAGAGCAATAATTTGATAAACATTGTCTTTCCATTAGATTAGAGCAATTAATCTGATTCTAATTTGGCTGAAACATTATCATACTGGAGTCCCCAGAGCCCTGTGAATAATCTCTAAACACATTGGCACACTCAGTAGACAAACATTATCTCCACTCTCACTGTTCTTCCATATGGTCTCTTCCCATGGTGATGGAGGGCACCCTGCTGTTTCAATCAAATAAATGTCAATTATCTGAGATAGATTTTTAGTTCTCAAGCCCGGGCTTGCAGTGCAGCCAGAGTGACTGGGTGGAATGGTCGGCAATTGTTTCTTGCACAGGCTGGATTTTATAAGGAATTCACACCTTGCCACGTCATCCAGCATTCCACGAACTCCATAAATAAAATGGGTAGTTTCCGAGGCTCTTACGTGTGTGTGTGTGTGTGTGTGCGTGCGCACGTGTGTGCACACATGTGAGACAGAGACAGAGACAGAGAAACAGAGAGAAGGATTCTTGGCTTTCATGTAGCTTCATCTTGCTTATTTTGGGAGGTAGAGTATTTATTAAACTTGGCTTTCATGCCCTACTCTGTCTCTTTCCCCTTTGTAGCAGCCCTCTCTGTCTCTGAATGGAAATTGGGACATAGAGATCTCAGAAACAAAGATCCCTATTTGTCGGCCAGTTCCTTTTGCAGACCTCTTCCTAGACATGTTTGTTCCGAGTATGGTGGGTCTTGGTGATGAGAGCTGCAGGATTTTCCTACCAACCTCCCAGGGGTCGCTGATGAGATCAGCTGCAGCTCCAAAAGGCAGTGGAGGAAGTGAGGAAGGGAGCACTGTGTTTGGGGGAGGGCCCTGTGAGGGCACTTCTGGAGCCAACAAGGATAATCTACATCTTTTAGAAAGAGGGCTCTGGATATGAGGCTGACATCATCAAGCCAAACAAAAGTAGACAGGGTGAAATAGTATGACATGCTGAGAAGACTCTCAGTTCTATATTTCTTTGCAGAGCTCTCTATCTTTAGGGTGTCAATTATCAGGTGTTGGTTTTGTTATCAGACAAGCCCTTGTCTCTAAAACTTGTAAATTTGCCCAGAGACCTGAGGGCCTCTGATGACTATATGTCTAGACTAAAAGCACTAGGTCATTCTCCTTGCTGCTGCTAGCGTGACAAGCTGGCACAAAGAGAAAGGCAGTCCACGGGTATCTGGACTAATACACTGTGGCAATTGAGCAAACGTTGTCAGAAAGGATTTCAGTTTTTATGTTGGCTGTGATCCCGAAGCAAGGAAGAAAGCCACTGAATGCTCAGACTGAAAAAATACAGTAGCATCAAACCCCTCCTGCCTCTAAAATGGTTTAATTGGAGACTGTCAGTCATGACATCAGATGTCAAGCCCCAGGTCACCCACTGCATTTAGAAGGCAGAGAGTTTCTTACTCCAGAAGTGGACCCTGTGCACCTGCTCTACAAAGTGGGAGGCCTGGGGGATGGATATTTTTGCAACAGCTGGAGCATTTGCTGGAGAGAGCAAGCATTATGCCAGGCTGACATGTGAAGGAGGTCCAGGAAGAGAAGACTTGATATGAATTAGGGGTGGTAAGGTGTAGTGGTTAAATATGCAGGCTCTGGAGGGAGGTGGTTCAATGCTCAAGCTTACTCGTTCATATATATATATATAATCATAGGAAAGTTACTTAGCCTGTAGAATTCTCAGTTCCCTTATCTACAGAATGGAGATTGATGATAGCACTTAATGCAGGTGTTTGTTATAGGGACTAGGTAAGATAATGGATGTAAAGCACATAACATAAAGCTGGAACATAGTATGCACTTGATAAACATTTGCCACTATTCTTAGAGTGAGGGGTTCAGAAAACTTGCCTTTAAACTGTGTGGCTTTACACATACTAGTTTTTTAAATTTAAATTCAAATTTAGTTAATATACAGTATATTATTAGTGTCAGGGGTAGAATTTAGTGATTCATGAGTTGCATGTAACACCCAGTGCTCATTACATCAAGTGCCCTCCTTAATGCCCATCACCCAGTTACCCCATCCCACCTTCCTTCCAACAATCCTCAATTTGTTGCCTATAGTTAAGAATCTCTTATAGTTTGCCTTCCCCTCTGTTTTTATCTTATTTTATTTTTCCTTCCTGTCCTCTATGATTCTCTGTTTTGTTTCTTAAATTCCACATATGAGTGAAATCATATGGTATTTGTCTTTCTCTGACTTATTTCACTTAACATAATGTCCTCTAGTTCCATCGGCATTGTTGCAAATAGCAACATTTCATTCTTTTTGATGGCTAATATTCCATTGTGTGTGTGTGTGTATATACACATAAATACACATGTATACACATGTATATATACACACATACACACACACACACACACACACACTACATCTTCTTTATCCATTTATCTGTTGATGGACATATGAGCTCTTTCCATAGTTTGGCTATTGTACTACATACTAGTTTTGTGCCTTTGAATAAGTCATTAAATCATCTAAGCCTTAATTCCCTAAGTATCTTAATGTTACAAGGATTATTTGAGACCAAAGTGACAGGGATGCAGTGTTGTAATGAGGACATACCAAAGTATTTATAGTGTACATGGCAGCAGTAGCTGTAGGGCCTCTATATGCAAACCAGGCAAAGAAACTTCTTCAGTGCTATAATACAAAACAGCTGAATTAAATAGATCGAACACATCATATATGAGGAAAGGGCCCTGAGTTTGCTATGGTTGCCATAACTTATTTCTTCAGTTCTGGAGTCTAGAAATCCAAGATAAAGGTATCAGCAGAGTTGTTTCTTCTGTTGACCTCTCTCATTTAAAAAAAAAATCTATAGATCAAATTGGTACAGATTGGTACAGATGCTGAAAATGAATTATAGATGTCAGATTTATGTCTTATAATTCACATTTCAGTTTTTCTTAGGGGGCAAAACATTGCAGTAATCTTATTGAGGGCCTAAAAAAGCTTGTGCGTAGAAAAAAAAATAACGCCTTAAGAATTTGATGGCTCTAGAATGGAGTAGAATCATCAGTCATCTATTTATTTATTTTTAAGAGATTGTCATGATTGCTTGATGATTGCTTATTATGTGCATGCATGAGTGTGTGTTCTCATTTAGAAAGGCAATGAGATGAAGGAAGAGATAATTACAGATATGTATGTGACAAAATTGTTTCTTTTTCCTCTAGTTGTACTGAGATATGATCGACATGCCACACTGTATTAGTTTTAGGTGTATAACATAGTGGTTAGATATATGTGTATATTGATAAATGATCACCACAATAAATTTAGTCAACCTCCGTTACTTCACAAAGTTATAATTTTTTTCTTATAATGAGGACTCTAAAGATTATTCTCTTAGCAGTTTATAAATATACAATACAATTTATTAACTGTGGTCACAATGCTATATACTGTATCTCCAAAACTTATTTTATCTTGCAAGTGGAAGTTTGTATCTTTGACCACCTTCACCCCTTTTACCCACTCCCTCTTGTCTCCACATCATCTTATCTCTGTATATATCTGTGTCCTAATTTTCCCGTACAAGGACATCAGTCATGTTGGATTACAGCCCAGTCCTAGTGACCTCCTTTTAAATTAATTACCTCTTTAAAAGCCCTATCTCAAAATGCAGTGCATTCTGAGGTAGTGGGGGTTAGGATTTACACATATGAACTTGAGGGGCACAACTCAGCCCATAACAGAGTCTTTCATTAGGATTATATATTCATCATGATATTCTCAGTTCTACCAGATTTGAATGAAAGGAAGTTGAAAGGATGTGTAGTAGAAAGAGTACTGAACTAGACATCAAGGCTACTGTGGTGTAGTTAGCATTCATACAAATTTGTTGAGTGACCTTGAAAAAATCCTTTACTGTTTTAGAACTTCAGCTTCCTCATGTCTAATGTTCATTCTGATATTAACATAATGATTTATATGATATCTACCCATCTGTCCCTGTCTCCATCCCATCATCCATTCATCTCACCATCCCTCCATCCATCTATCTTCTTGTTCAATCAACAAATACTTCTTGAGTACTTACATTGCCAGAACCAAGCCAATTTCTGGGAATGCAGTGATGGCTGAAATGAATTCTCTTTTCTCAAATTTGTTAGTCTAATGGGGAAAATAGACAAGTAAGAATGCATGAGTGTGTGTTCTCATTTAGAGGCTTTCTCTATTTCTTCTTCTATATGCCAATCCTTCAAATATTTGAGGAAGACTGACATTTCCTACTTTTTCTCTCCTGATTTCTTGTTTCTAGATTAAATATACTCAGTTTCTTTATTCCTCATATAACACAGTCTCCAGACTTTTTATTCTTATTGATTAATGTTCTGTGGTGTTTTCTAGTTACTTTCTAAAAACAATTCAGAAATAGGGGTGCCTGGGTGGCTCAGTTGGTTAAATGACTGCTTTAGGCTCAAGTCATGGTCCTGGAGTCCCGGGATCGAGCCTGCATCGAGCCCTGCATTGGGCTCCCTGCATAGCGGGAAGCCTGCTTCTCCCTCTCTCACTCCCCCTGCTTGTGCTCCCTCTCTAGCTGTGTTTCTCTCTGTCAAATAAATACATAAAAAATATTTAAAAAAATTCAGAAATAAATAATACAGATACTTTAATACCAGTTGATTAGGAAAACAAACAACAATCAGACTTTACCCATGCTGGGGCTTCACACGATTTAATCTGGATCAAGATGTGATGTTAACAAATTACACTGGTGTCTCAGATTACATTTCTCTCCCATTTTCTCCAGTTGGGTCACTCAGCCACATTCACTGAACTCTTATTGTAGAACACTGTATTGAGCCAGGTGAGCATACACATCTTAGTCAAATCCAGGGGGCATAATTTTGACCACAAGAGCCACAATACTAAGAAAGCAACAACAACAAAACCTATTAATCTTGTACCAGGCACTTTGTGAACTTTATCTCCTTTAATCATTATAACAACTCTGAAATATTCACCATTTCACGATTGGGGCTATGGGGTCTTGGAGGTTAAATGACATGCTCAAGGTCACACCGTTGGAAGGAGGAGCCAAAAGGTATCCCCAAATCTCATTTATTCTAAAGACTTGGCTCATAACTCCTATACTTAAGGCCCTCTCTCATATTCCTATGTTCAATTAAAGGACAGTGGACTGCTTGGTGGATTTTCTGTTAGGCTGTTCAGATATTAGATTTCCCACATAAGGGAGATATCAGTGGCAGATTTAGACTAGGAATTGTGGGAATTACACCTTGATGGAGACATTGTAGTCCGGGGTCTGGGCTTCTGCTTTTCCTTTCTGAGATCTCACTTTTATTATTTTGGCAGTGTGATCAGGCTTTGCAGGATAGAGCTCTCTAACAAAATACAAAAGAGAATGATTTATAAACCACAGTGCCCACTTACCATGGGAAATAGAACTGACTTTTTAAAATCAGGAGCATTTCTTCAGCAGGTACTCCCATTCTGTGGGGGTCAGCCACTCAGAAGGACAAATAATAATTCAGAAGATTGCTTGGCGAGCATAGAATTTACAGCAAAGAGATAAGGTTTTGCCCAAGGGAAGTCTCCTCAGGCTAATATAACTTGGAGTTAATCCTTCTTTGCCCTACGGTTATTTCTGCCTAAATTACTGGAATCCATCTTCTAGAATCACAACATAATTTTCTTTGGTCACTGTTAGACTCGGACACACTGACAGTCTCCCAATTCTCTTTAGGCAATATTTTTCTTTTGGAAATATCTATTATCAAAAACATCCCTTGTGACATTCTTCATGTTATAGCATTCTAAATTACTGTTTGTCTTTATTAGTTTACACTGTAGGTTGTCTGTTCCTTAATGAGGTTTGTGTTGGACCTTGTATTGGGTATAGTGGTTGAGTCATCCATTTCACAGCAGGCAGGAGGTTTGGGGCACTGACCTCAACTAGAAGGATGAGCCTTAATTAGTCTAAGAAAATCACAGTAAAGCCTTACTCCCAAGCCAGCGTCTGTTTTAGGATGGCGGACTTAAGCTGGCGTGTCATTTCCTCAGCTAGAGGGATTGGTCCAAGAATTTGTGCATATTCAAACTAGGGCAAATAGGACATGAAGGGAGATTTGAGGGAGGGACACTTTTGGAAAAATTTTCTCACATTTCAGAGGGAACCATGGAAAGAGTAAGGGTGTAGGGTCAGAATGGCTGTAATTACTTTTCTGCCAATCTAAGGGTGAAGTCCCCATGAAGGAGAGAAAAACCTAGAGCAAAGCAGCGGAATAGGGCTAGAGCCATTGTATTAAGTCCAGGTCTAAGGCTAGCCTACCCCTAGACTTTAGTTTCTATGAGCAAGAAAGCTCTCTCTTTAGGGGGACCAGTTTGATTTTAATTTAGGATTTTATATACATGCAGTATATACATACTAATTGAATGATGACTTTCTGAAATCCATTTTATATTCACAAACCACCAAGAAAAGTTCTGCAGTTGGCCAAACCAATTTTTTATATATGAGTTTTTGATACTTGCAGCTCAAAAAGTGAGATGTTTTAAACAACCATTAGATTATGGCGTCTAATTCACCTTTTTTTTTTGGCAATTGCAATAGTTATTAATCCAGCCATAGGTCACAGAAATATCGACATAGCTATTTCCCTGAGCTCAAGGCAAGAACTCTTTTGCAAGTATGCCAAATAATCATTCCTCAGAACAATTT
>PITA01002080.1:0-17597 GCA_004023965.1 Spilogale gracilis | reverse complement strand
GTGGTAGGTCCTAATGAAATTAAGAGGTTATGACAGAATGTGATATCACAATGATATCACTGTATCATTTATAGAAACAATAAATATATCTGATGAATTAAACAATAGGATTTATGACCTAACTAACTTACCTTCTGGAGTGAACTCCTTATCTTGTTATGGGTCAGCAACAAACTATAGTTTGACATCTTGTCTGTAGACATCCCTTCTTGAATAGCACTAAACGTGATTCTAAGCAAACCACCCATTCACTCATTCATTTAATACACATTTACTAAACTAATATGTGGAAGCAATTGAAGAATGATCTTGGGAGCTATCTGAGAAAACTTCTGGCTTACTCTTCATATTCAACTAGACATCATGCCTTCCTCTACATTCCTGCTGCCATTGACTTGATTCAGGTTTCCATTGCTTTCTGAAATGTTGCCATCTCCCTGCCATCAGTCTTGCCCTTTCCAGGCCATAACCTGCTGTTAAAATACATATTTCTGTGCCCAAGGTGCTTCTTTAGCTTCTGTGTCAATGAAACCTGCTGTGTTGGATTCTTTGCTGAATACACTGCAAATAGATGTTAGTGCCTTGTACTGCAAATGTTCTTGGTTAATGAGCCTTCTACTATGCTTTCTTGAGATAAATGTGTCCACAATTTGTGTAGTTTCCTCTGTGGCCTCTGTTTATGCCATCTGTGTTTTGGAAAACATTTTTGACTCATCATGGTTGACAAATGATGTACAATTGATAATGCTAGACCTGTGGCAAAGAGACAAGGGAAGAATGTCTTGTTGGATGTTATAATGCAAGTTCTGTGACAGTTTAGTCACCTTCAGGAAGTGATTCAGGAAAGAGGGGCTATAAATGGGTGAGGGGCGTATTCTTTGAAATTAAGAAGGGCATCATAGCCATCAACCTCAAAAAACTAATAATAATATGAATAGAAGTGGAGAGAAGCCATAGAAGAATATAATGACTCCACATGATTTCATGAGAAAGGAAGTGCAACAGTCCTTGGAGGATTTGAAGATCTCATGTCTTGGGAAAAGATGTGTTAATGACCCCTAAGTGCTAATTACATTTTGGATTGATATCCACCAATGCATCCTTGTGCCTACAGGATTATTATTATTATTTTTTAATTTCACATGTATAATATTAGTATTCTTGTTTTGGAAGATCTGAAATTTTATTTTATAATGATATTATTTTACACAAACCTCACTAAAATGCATCATATTTTTTTTTGCTTATTTCTGGCAATGCTGTTAAGCACACTTATTTTTGTTCTAATTTTGGACTCGTTGTGAACATTAATTATATTGTATTATTCTTTAATATGGTGATATCTTTGATATGAAATTAAGTTTACACCTGGATAAACCTCTCATGTGAACATAACCTCGAATATTTTAGATAAACAAAAATGATGAAGAGAGACTGGTCCTACCAAGTACTTTAATGCATTATAAAGCTATGATAATCAACAATATTTTTATGGTATTGAAACAGAATAAGTAGTTTAGAAACTTATTTCTACATATAGCTAATTTATACATAATAAATATAGAATTTCAAACCAATTGAGAAAGAATAGAGTATTAAAAATAACATTGGGATAATTATCTAATCACTAAGACCAAAGAGTTAATGTTTAGCTTCTACTTCATATGATTAATTCCAGATGGATTAAAGAAGTTGTAGGAAATGTAGTAGAAATTAATATTTATATACTCTTAGGATGGGGAAATGTTTTGAAGAAATATATTTAAACCTTACAGATTGATAATTTATATACATAAAAATTTTAAAACTTCCGAATTTTAAACATACTCCAAACACATAAATTAAAAGAAGAATGGACAGTTACTAAAAAAAAAAAAAAGAACAGAAATAACAAATGTTGGTAAGTGTATGAAGAAATTAGACCTTTGTGGATGTTGCTGCTGTTATGAAAAATAGTATAGCAGTTCTTCCCAAAATTAAAAATAGAATCACCATGTGATCCTGCAATTTTACTACATCCAAAAGAATTGAAAGCAAGGATTTATAGAGATATATGTATACATAGTAGCATTATTCACAATATCCAAGGGGTAGAAGCAACACAAGTATCCGTTGACAGATGAACAGGTAAACAAACTGTGGTGTATACTTTGGAATATTATTTATCCTTAAAATGGAAGGAAATTCTGACACATGCTACAATATGGATGAATTCTGAGGACACTATGTATGTAGGTGAAATAAGCCAGTTACAAAAGCACAATTCTATATATAGTATGAGATAGCCAGAGTCGTCAAATTCATAGGGACAGAAAATAGAATGCTTGCCAGGGGCTGTGTGGGGATGAGGGGAATGGGGAATTACTGTTTAATGGGTAGTTTCAGTTTTGTAAGATGAAGGAGTTCTGGAGGTGGATGGTGCTGATTGTTGCACAACAGTATGACTATATTTAATGTCACCAAATTGTACCCTTAAAAATTAAGATTGTAAATTTTATGTTATGTGTATTTTACCAAAATCAACAACAACAACAATAATATTGAATGGTGATGCTTACCTAAATTTTATTCTTACTTTTCTTTTATTAGCTCAATGACTTCAAGCAAATTTGTCAAACTTAGTGTCAAACTTTTTTCATCACGTGGTTATTTTGAGGACTCAATGAGATGATTCCTTTAAAGTGGTTTTTACAGTGCATGGAACATAGTAACTGTTCAAAAACTGGCTGCTGCCTACTTTTTTGTTAAAAGACAAATGATAAATGTATATTATAGATTTATAGTCTTTCTATATAAATAATTTTTAACATATTGGTGAAAAAATAAAAACCCTAGAGTTTATGGACAAAGGACATATTAGGCATTTCTGATATCAAGGAATGAAGACATTTCCAGGCTATCTTAAGTGATTAGGGACTTTTTGAAGAATAAATAAAAGAAAGAGAGTGTCACAGAAATCCAAGAATAAGAAAGTAGCACAAGATTAGAAGTATATCAAAGATAGGGATTCTGATAGTAGATTATCCATTTACGTTCTCTTGTTTAATCTATGTCTCATTTCTTCTCATCTAATAAATGATTGCTTCATTCTTTTACCCATTTTATCAACATCACAGCTTTTGCTCACTCTTGGTGTGTTCTTCCTGATATGTTTGATTTCTTTATGACTTTAGTTTGCTTTTAGCTGCTCATGAATCTTAACCAACTGAGCCACCCAGGCGCCCCCAGCTCATGAATCTTAGAAGAATTTTAAAGCTTTATTTCCTACAGCTAATAGCCTGATTTTTCTTCATTTATTTAAATCAAATATTAGAAATAGAATCTAATTGGAACTTTGTTTATGTAAAGAATCTTATTGGGCCTTTCTTTGTTTCTGGCAAATCTTTTCAAACCAGCTCATCTTGAAGCTCACTCACCAGCTGACTTTTGGTTGCATTTATTTCACAGTCCAATCAACTGTGGTCTGGGTGGCAGATTTCTATGTGAAACAAAACAGAATCATCCAGGCAGCCTCTACTGAAGGGGCCATTTATATTTTGTGAATTTGTTTTTTATCAGTCACTTTTGTAAAGACCAGATTATTTTGGATTTTTCTAGTTGAAAATTGACTCCTTCTTTAGTATTTTTGTGTCTGCTTTAATTAGTTTCTCCCTGTTTCCATCACCTTGTTCACAAATTGCTAATCTGTTACCTAATTTTCCATCTGTAAATCAGAACAGGACAGAAGTGCAGTGGGAACACAAGATAACCAAACTAGCAAACTTGATTTACCATGATTTAAAGACGAGAATAAATCAATGAACTCTGCTTTGGAGTTTTTTTTTTTTTTTTTTTAAGTAAGCACATGATATTGGTACAGAGGCTTTTTGAGTACTTCAGGTTTGTTCTGGGTTCTGTGGAAATGAAGTTGCCAAAGTCTATTAGATTTAGTGTAAGTTTCTCATATATTTGAGCAGATGTGACACGTTTATTTACAGTGTATCATATTCCTTTATGTGTTACTTTCTTCCCCATAGTGCTTTTCTAGGAATTGTTTCCTTTTCAGGAAAAAAATATGCCAAATTTTCTCGTTATCTTTTAGCTAAGGAAGGGGGTATTCTTTTCAGGGAAAACAATTAAAAGTCATATAAAACTCTACAGTGTCAAAGTAAAATGATCTTTTTATGCAAATACTACTTTAAAGTTTTTAACCATCTGTCCTTAATTGTGCTTGCAGGAGATTATTCTCATATTCTAAGAGACACACCGTGAGTTCATAGGTATGTATCTAAGAGAGCTCAAGAAAATAGGGATCAACATCATGTGTGTTAAAGAAATAGTCAAAGGAAAAATTTTACCTATATTTGCTCATGAAAGGTAAAACAATGAAAAATACGTAAGTTTTATATTTCAGTGGTGGAAACGAAGGTAAACCATCGTGATTCTGTTTGGGGACCCACATATATGCATATCACATAGTAAGACAAAACTGGTTCTATAGCAATAAACTATATCTATTTTTTCTTGTTTGTTATAAATTAGGGCTTTTTGTTTTCTGGGACCTTCAGAGATTTAAATGGAAGACAACAAAGATGGATAAAATATATCCTCTATTCAACCTGTACCTGGGTAAGTCAATATATTTTTAATGTAAAAAAATGGCGGTAACTTGGTAATGAAGACACTGTAGCTTGCAAAGTAAGACCCCTGGGAATGCTCAGAATGAATCTTGAACCTTGGAGTACTGGTGACAACTAGGTAAGATGCTGGGACAGCAAAGTCAACGGGATTTCTGGATCATACATCAAGTGCAGAATACTGAAAAGGATGTAATACTTGTGCCTGTGACTTATACATAGTCTGACAGATATATAGATTGACAGAGATAACAGTATCAAATTTTGTTAAGATTGTTGGTCTGACTGCAGAGAAGCAGCATAAATGAACCTTTTCCAAGTGGGAATTTGTTCTGCTGTGCATTTTCTCTTCCAACTCAGAGAAATCACATGAAAACCTTAGAGTTGGAAAGGACCTTGGAAATCCAACACCCACATCTTAGAAATTAAGAAATGGGGGCTCAGAGGGCTTAAACAAGTTGTTCTAGGTAACCCAGCTAGAGAATGATTAAATCAGGTGGGAAACCAGACTTGTAGTGCAATTTTCATTTTAACATATTGCACAGAACTTTCACCCTGTTGTACTTGCAAAAATAGTAATTAATTTCACACTGCACTAGTGAAATAACTCTTTTGAAGTTTGTTACTATTTCTTGAGACTCAAAGCAGTTGTTTGTTTGTATTGGGCAGCCTCCATTGTTATTCTCATACATAGAGAACTTATGACTGAGTCTTTTCCTTATATGTTTTAAAAGTTGATCAGAGGTTATTGATAGACATATTGTGGGACCAGTATCTTGCTTTGTGTCAGAGTGAGAGGATGAAAAGTGAATGTGTAATTGCCATGTGTTGGTAATGACTCCAGAATGGAAGCTAAAACATCTGGGTTATGGTCCCACCTCTGTATTAATTAACTGTGTTCTGAGTCTTAATTTTCTCATGTGACCAAAGAAGGCTTCAGTTAAATAATCTCTAAGGTCCCCATAAACTGAAATATCATAATATTCTAAATCATGAAAAAGTTAGAGAATTTTTAGTTTATACTTCTTATAGGGCTATTATGGGGTAAAGATTTGAAAAAGTCTAAGTCTCCTTTGTAGCAATTCACTAAACAATTGTGCAACTCTTAATTTCATACTGGATTTGGGATTTTCTTACTCACAAAATAGTTAACTTGAACTGTCAACCAGTAAGAAGTGAGTACATCTATCTATATATGTATTACAACCACACTGAACTCTCTATGGCACTAATGAAAGTGCTGGAACTCCCATGCTTATTGATCTTTGTACCTGTTGTTTTTCCTTTCTACTATCCCTTCTACCTTATCTTGGCTCTAGCCTAGCAAAATCCTACTCATCCTTTAAGATCCAACTCAAATGTCACCTCCTCAAGAAGGCTCCCATAACTATCTCACTTGTCAGTCAAACCAATATTTATTGCTTACCTACTGTGTGCAAAGAATTCTGTCAGTAGCTAAGGATGGTCACAGCCCTAGCTTTTATACCTTAGTAAAAAAGATTGAAACCAAGTAAATAATTACAAATAAATAATAATGACAACAATGCAAAATGATGTGAGAGAAAAGCAGTAAGTGTTCTTGGAGTGTCTGTTGGAGGAAACTAAACTCAGGAGTGTCTATTGGAGGAAACTAAACTCAGGTTGTCTTTTCTGGGTTCAGATAGCATTTTATTGCATGTCTCTACTGTGACGCTAGTAACATTGCATTCTTATCACTATAATAAGTTAATGTAACTATCTCTTCTACACCTGTATTGTCCAGTATGGTAGCCACTAGCCACATGTGTGTTGGGACCTCCTGGCGCCCGTTAGTTTGCGGTCATTAGTGGAATTCGGCTGGGGTTGCCTTGGGCTTCTCTGGAATACTTCCGCGTACATGACCTAGCTGAATCTTCCAGCCCTCGGCTCTTAGCCCGGTGTGCAGACTGGCAAACTTAGCCCCACCCAGCAGTCCGGCCTGAAATCTGCCTAAGGCCTTAGTGATAGCCACTAATGAGCTCCTATTGGCCCCTGCTACTTCTTTTACTCCCTCCTTTCCTCTCTATATAACTGTGTCTCTGATACAATAAGCTGAGATTGCTGGGCCTTCATGGCTGACTCAACTCCCAGCTCGGTGTGGTTTCTTTCCCGGTTTCAGGGGGGTGGCCAGGCAGTCGATACTTACCATCTCGCTCAGCCCCCAGAGGATAACAGGCTGGTCCAGTTATCCCTCCCTTGCACCAGTGTTGCGGAGAGAGCAACACATGTGACCTTTTAAATTTAAAGTAATTAAAATAAAATACAATAAAAATTTATTTCCTCAGTCACAGGAGCCACATTTCAAATGCTCAGTAGCCACATATTCTCGTGGCTGCCATATTGAACAGTGTATCATCACAGAAAGTTCTGTTGAATAGTGCTGCTCTAGACTGAATTCTTCAAGATAAAATACTGTGTTTCATTCATCTTCATATCCTTAGGACCTGGAACAGTTATTTACATAGCAGAAGCTCAATATTGGTTGACTGAATTACTCATTTATATCTATCTATCTATCTATCTATCTATCTATCTATCTATCTATCTCTATATAAATCTCAAAAATATTTGTGTGTGTGCCTTTTATGTGCTAGGTACATTCTAGGTGCTGAGGGTAAAGCAGTGAAAAAATAGTTTCTGTTTTCATGGAGCTTATATTTTAGTGGATTGGACAGTCAACAAATCAAGTAAATCTATAATGTGTCAGATAGTGATGGGTACTATGGAGAAAAATGAAACAGGACATATCAAGTAGAAGGACAGGGGTTGAGAGATGAATGGGTTGCTTTTTTACATAAGGTGGGCAAGAAGGGCCTCACTGAGAGAATGACAGCAGAAGACGGAACTGGAATTATTATTTGAACTGGAATTTCAGGATTTTAAATCTAAAATTTTCTTTGATTCAGATGATGGGGCAGGATGTTTTAGTTTCCTATGGAGGGAACAACAAACAATGTCCCTGAGGCAGCAGTATGACTTATTCTGGGAAGACTGGTATTCCTAGAGCTGGAATACATCATAGGAATGACAGTGGACAGCCGAAGACGTAGCAGGGCTTTTGTTACTCCAAGTGAGAGGGGAGATGCGAATTGTTGAGCAGAGGAGTGAAGGGGTCAGACTTATGTTTTAAGTATGGTTGGTCTGGCTGCTATGTGGAAAATAAACTGAAGGGACAATTAGAGGCTCTAAGGCAAGAGAAAATAACAGCTTGAAAGAATGGTGATTGTGAAGGTGGTGAGTAGTGTACACATTTTGAATGTACAGCAAGCAGAATATGTTGATGAACTGGATAGGAAGTGTGAGGGAAAGAGAGGAGTTGAGGATGACTCCAAGCATTTTGGCCTGAGCAAGTAGAATAATGGATTTTGCCTCACCTGAAGTTCAGAATACTGTCAAAGTTGTAGATTGGGTAGGAAAATTGGGAATTTGGTTTTGGACATATTAAGTTGAAACATCTGTTGGGAATGAGTGATATACTGGTGTCTGAGGTCCAGCGAGAGTTATAAATGCTTGTTGATTGAATAGTTGAATGATTAAATATGACATTAGTATCTTGAAATAGCAATTCTGAATATGAAGCTGCAGGGCTTAGATGTGGGGACCAATTTATGTGCAAACAAGAGAAAATTCAAAGAGGAGACTATGGATGTGGGACCCAATAAGTAAGACCAATTAATTCATTCCTATGATTATTATTTGAACTGGAATTTCAGGATTTTAAATCTAAAATTTTCTTTGATTCAGATGATGGGGCAGGATGTTTTAGTTTCCTATGGTTGCTGTAACAAATGACTACAAAGTTAATGGCTATAATAACACAAATTTATTATTTACAGATCTGGAGGTCAGAAATTAAAAATGAGTCTCAGGCTAAAATGAAGATGTATGCAAGGCTGTGTTCCTTTTTAGAGGCTCCAGGGGAGAATTTGTCTTTCTGACATTGTAACGCTCTGCCTCTGACTCTCTTGTCTCTCTCTTTTACTTATAAGGACCCGTGTAATTACCTTGAAATCACTTGAATAATCCAGAATAATCTCTGCATCTCAAGGCAGATGATTACCAATCTTAATTCTATCTGGAACCTTAATTCCCCCTTGCCATGGAACATAATATATTCACAAATTCTAGGGATTAGATTGTGGATAGCTTGGAAGAGGGGATGTCTTGAGTTTTTTTTTCTTGTACTGTCAAAACATCAACATACAATAATAAAAGTGATTGAGAGGATGTCTAGAGTATAAATAAACTCCAATTAGGCATCCTTTCAAACTCTTTTATTCTTGTATATTGATTTTTTGACACTAAAATTCAAAAAAGTCTGAGAAAAGCTAAGCAAAGGACAAGTTGAACAGGAGTTCCCATTTATATAAAGCTGTGCCCATGTTTTGTTTTCAGTCAATTTAAGAATATTTATACTGTATGTAAAGCAAACTGAGACCTAAGAATATTGTACTGGAGTAGGGTGTATACATGTGTGCGTGTATTTGTGTAATTGTTCCATATAAAGTTAATTATTGGCTCAAATCTTACATGAAATCATATTAGATGAATACTAGAGTTTGTTTTTTGCTACTCTTAGGATTTATTTTTTTCACTTTTATGTATACCTTAGATTTACAAGGGTCTTATTTTCTGAACTTATGTCTGTAAAATGTAAATGCCCTTATGGGTCATGAGATAGAATGTTTGAAGTAGAGATTACCCTGAAATCCTGGAGTAACTATTACATTTCGTTGGTCTCTGCGAAGTGTCAAATCTTTTTCTGAAATGTCTCCCAGGCATTCTCATAGCTGCCTTTTCAGCCCAGGCCAGGACAACTGTAAGAGTTTCCTAATTGGCATTACTCAGGTGAATCTGAAGGCAGAATGCAGTGGGTTAAAAGAGGGTTCTAGAATCAGATTATCAGAGTCCAGTCTTATATTGACTACTTTACTAGACAGATGGCTATAGACAATTACCTCCCTTCTGTAAGCCTCAGTTTTTTTTTCCTGTACAATGAGGATACAACTGATTTCATGGAACTATTATGGGGTTTATATTAAATTAAGAGTTAATGAACTTGAATAAGATAGCCAGTTGTGAACTTACTGATACTCAGATGCAAATGTACCTCCTGTCTTGATTTTTAATAATGGAACTGGACCTTTTGCCAGCTGATGCAATGGTAGGTTTTGTTAATAGAGGGTGCTGGAGGGGCCCTGCAAGGCATAGTGGAGGATGAGGCTTTTCTTTCCTGTTTTTGACTCTTTTTTTTCCTCTCCAAACGTCCAGCTATCAATAGTATGTTGAAGACCCAGTAGACTTTACCCTTCACTGAATTTTTGTGGCATCCCAATGTGCAGTTTTTTACATACCATCTCCGACCTCCCCATACTATAGCAGGCAGATTCCATTAGACCCACTCTCGCCTATGGTATCCCAGCAGATGTTCCTGACATCTCAGTGGAAAGCTTCCTGTGAAAGAGCTCTGACAATGTTATCCCAGAAATCCCTACCACCCAGTAGGCTCTAATTACACCCTCTCCAAGGCCAAGGTGTAAATCTCAGCTTTGATGGGGTGGGAGTAAGTGTGGTTGAGGTCCTCTCCCAAAGTTGTTTCTTCCTTAGGTACCTACCTCAACTCTAGAGGTAGTAGTTCTTCTCAATTTTTGCTATTTGTGTTTTCTTTAGGGTCTTCTTTTATCCTGTTTTATTGTTAACTGCCTTTACTAATTAATAATTATTTATATTAAATTGTCTCTATTCAAATTACTGATATGGTTTCTGTCTCCAGAGTAGACCCTGAGTGATATATTAACAGAGAAAAATAAGCAGAAATATAAGCATCCCAAAAATATGAGATAAATAAATAATCTGAAAGTGATTAAAATGAACAAAGTATTAAAAGAAGTAATAAAACCCCTAAAGAAATAGTAGGGCTCTATGAAAAAAGAATATGATATGCAGATTGAAAAAAATGTTTAGAAATTATAAAAATGTAGTCATTAATTAAGACTTAAGTGGGTGGATCAAGTATCTGGTTAGGTTCTGATTAAGAGATAATCAAAGGCTTTAAAAATAGCCCTGAGGGAATTATCTAGAATGTAACAAAGGTAGGAAATGCACTATTAAAAAGAAAGTACAATAGAATAACTGCAATTGAATTATATGATCCAACACACATCTATAGGAATTCTCTTTTTCTAAGTCATCTACATATATTTATGTAGATATTTATGTAAATATATCATCTATAAATATGGAGCTTTTACATATTTTCAGAAAAAAATAGAAAGAATGGGTGAAGAGACAATATTTGAATAGAAATCAGCTAAGAACTTTTCAGAATCAAATAAATACCAGTAAGGTTTATTCTAGGATTACAGAGATGTTTTAACTTTATAAAATCTAATGTAATTTACCACTTTAATATATCAACAAAGTATGCTCATCTCAGGTTAACAAATCTTAAAAAACAGAATAAAAAAAGGATGTCTACATAAAAGTTAATGTGAAGTTTACATTTAATGGTGAATCATTTAGAAGCATTCTTTTAAAGTCAGAAATAATTTAGGATGCCTGCTCTCAGCACTTGTATTTAGCATTGTACTAGAGGTCTTACCTAGCTCAATATGACATGGAAAATAAGTAAGAGCTATGGGGAAGGGAAAAATAAGACAAATTGCCAGGGGTGCCTGGGTGGCTCAGTCAGTTAAGCCTCTGCCTTCAGCTCAGGTCATGATCCTAGGGTCCTGGGATCGAGCCCCACATTGGGCTCCCTGCTCAGTGGGGAGCCTGCTTCTCCCTCTTTCTCTGCTGCTCCTCCCTGCTTATGCTGTCTGTCTCTCTGTTAAATAAATAAATACAATATTTTTTAAAAAAGAAACCAAATTGCCAGTGTCACAGATGATGTGATTATATACATATGAAATTTAAGAGATTCTACTTACAAATTAGTAGATGTAATCAGAGAGTTCATCAAGGCTTTGTCTAGAAAATTATATATAAAAATTAATAGTATTTGAATACATCAGATAAAATTGGTTTAGAAATGTAGTTTTAAAACATCCTAGGGGGTGCCTGGATGTTTCAATTAGTTAAGCATCTGACTCTTGATTTCAACTCGGGTCTTGATCTCAGGGTTGAAGTTTAAGCCCAGCATTGGGCTCTATGCTGGGCATGGAGCCTACTTAAAATTAATCAAATAAATAATAAAATACTGTATTCCTTTAGCCACAAAACTATAAAATATGTCCAATTAAATTTAACATAAATATAATATGACTTTTTTAGAAAAGTTTATAAAATATAATTAAAGAATATATATGAAGATCTAAATAAAAGGAGAATAATACTATATATTTGGATAGGAAATCTCAATATTTTAAAAATTTGCTTTTCCCAAAAATAGTCTAGTAAAGCAAAGCTAGTTCAACCTAAGTCTTAAATTTTCTCAGAATTTGCAAAGCTGTTCAAACATTTCTATGGATGAATTTAAGGGCCAAAAAACCCCCAAACAAGCCCTAGAAGGAAATATTAGAAGAAGATTAAAGAGAATGAATTAACTCTATCATTTGTTAAGAGTTGTTATAATGATACAGTAATTAAAATGTACTGGCAGAAGGATACACAAATATATCAGTATAAACAGAACAGGGAGCCTAGAAATAGCTATGTGTATATATGAAAAATGAACATATGGGAGAAGTGGCTTTCAAGTCAGTGGTGAAAGATGAAATAATAGATGATGGTGAGATAATTGATGAGTCATCTGGGAAAAATAAATTTGTAAGCCAACCTCCCACCATACATAAAAATAAAACCTAAATGTATTAAAAACAGGGACAAATTGAAAAATATAAAAAAATAACAAAAATAACTATGATGCTGGAAGTTAGGAAAAGAGCTCTTCCATAAGACTCAAGAAACACAAACCTTAAAAAGATAGGTAATTTTAGCTATTTAATAAAGAGGATCTTTATTAAAAAAAGGCCATAAAATAAAAAAGATAAACCCCTTACTGGGTGAAAATATTTGTAATCCAAGAAACCAGTAAAGGGATTAGTAAGCAAAATATATATTAAATAAAACCCTAAAAGCAGTAACAGGGAAATATTTCAGTAGAGAGTAACAAAGGATATGGAGAATCAATTTAACAAAAGAAAAATTTAAGACCAATAAATATATAAAAAGTTACAAATTCTCACTGATCATTAGAGATGATGAAACTTAAAAGGAAATGGGATATTTCATAAAAAGTAGATTGCTAAAACTTAAAAATGATCATATGATATTTTAGCAATAATATCAGAACATAAGAACTTTCAAAAACTGCTGGTCTTAGGATACAATGGTACAGCTATTTTGTTTTTGTTTTATTTTGTTTTTACATTTCAATTTTTTTTTTTAGAGGAGTGAGTTGTGTAATGGGGTTAAATGCTTTATAGAGAAGAAAAAAACTGCAAGATCCGACGTATACATCATCATCTTCATCTTCACCTTCCTATCTTCTTCCTCTTCCTTCTTTTTCTTGCTTCTCTCAGCCTTGACAGCTCCCCCCCCCTTTTTTTGGCCACATTAGACTTTCCTTTAGCTCGGTATGCAACAATATCCTTTTCATATTTTTTCTTCAGCTCAGCAGCCTTCTTTTCATAAGGCTGTTTGCCATCTGCAGTAGTGTTATTTCACACCTCTTCCAGTTTCTTTGCAATATCACCAATGGATAGACCAGGATGTTCTCTGATTTTTGGGTGATAACTCAGCACAAAACAAGAAAAAGGCCAGAGGAGGCCTCTGGTGCACTGGGATCCTTGAACAACTTTTTTGTTTCCCCTTTAGGGGGGATACAAGTTTTCTCTTCCTCTTTCTCTTCTTGTCCACCTTTGCCGTGTCTTCAAATTTTCCTTTCTTGAGCAGACATGGTCTTCCAACTTTCTGAGCATTTTTTAGAAAATTCTGAGCAGTTGACTGAAGGCTCTGGGTGCTTCTTCTTCTCCTCTTGGCAAGTTTGCACAAAGAATGCACATGATGACATTTTGCCTCTTGGCTTCTTCAGATTTCCTCTGCCCATGTTTAATTATTGTCCTTAGTGAGGCACAGAGTTGCCCAATGCCTCTTTGACTCTCACTTGCCCCAATACTATTTCTGTGGAGCTCAATGTATTGCAATGACCGTGTCTGTAGCATCTACTTTGGAGAGTACTTTAATAAGGTCTGTGGTTTTGAAAATGTGTATACATGTGACTAACATAATAAAAGAAAAGAAAGAAAGAAAATATCTATACACTACAAGATAGCAATTCTACTTTTAAGTTACATATTGTGGTTGAATTCTCAAATGAAAAGGCATTTTTTTTTAAAAGATTTTATTTATTTGACAGAGAGAAACACAGCTAGAGAGGGAACACAAGCAGGGGGAGTGAGAGAGGGAGAAGCAGGCTTCCTGCTGAGCAGGGAGCCCGATGCGGGGCTCGAACCCGGGTCTCCGGGATCATGACCTGAGCTGAAGGCAGTTGCTCAACCAACTGAGCCACCCAGGCGCCCCAAAAAGACATTCTTAAAACAGTGAAGCTTTGGGAGGGAAGAAGATGGCGGAAGGCCAGGTGACCACATTTCGGGGAGTTCCCTGAAGAGAGCTGAATTCCAGCAAAGAAAAACCACTACAGGACCACTGTGAGCACCCATGAAATAAGCCTGAAATATGATATTTCGCACTTCTAGATCACCATGGGAGACAAGGACCATCGGCAAAAAGGTAGAAACAAGTAAGCGGGACCGGAGGCTTGCCCCCAGAGACAGGGGAGTGGGGGAGGAAGTCCGCAGAGCTGAACCATTGAAAGCAAATACCCCAACATGAAAGTGCTCTGTGAGTGAGTAATAACAGCAGATTACGGTCTGAATCTGGGGGAGACAGAAACGGGAACACAGCAGAGCCCGCGGCAAAGCAAGGAGACTTTTAAAAAATTTGTTTCCGCCGCTGCCGCTACTGCCACCACCACTGCCGCCACCACTGCCGCCACCACAGCCACAGTCGCAGCCGCAGCCGCCGCAGCCACTGCCAGCGCAGCCGCCGCAGCCGCCACCAGCGCAGCTGCCGCCGCCCCAGGCGTCACGGGAGCGGCGGGCGTGGATTCTATTTTTCCGCCACTGCCTTTCTCTCCTGCTTCTCTCCACCCCGTGGACCAGTCGCGGACCCCCCCAGGGAAGGTGATTTTACAGACTTGTGTAGGACCTGGAGAGGGCGGGGGTCCCGGGGCATAGACAAGGTCGCCCGATCCAAAAGGAGTTGTGGTTTTGAGGTGCGAGAGTGAAGCGACAAGCGGGGGCGGGGGCAGAAATCAATACAACATCTGCGCCAGCTCGGCTGTGACAGGCTGCCAACTGGGAGGCTGGAAAGAGCCCCCCTCTGTGTAGAGGCTCTCTCTGGGAGGGAGGTCTGGGTGCAGACATCTTGCTCCGACCTGACTTCCTCAGCAGCTGAAAAAAGACGTAAAAGAACAGCGCTCCGCTACCAGAGAATTGTAACCTGATAACCTGGTTACCATTGAGACCAGCCTCTAGCAAGGGAGAGATGCAGCCCAGGTAGAAGGACTGAAACTGTGTGGCAGGCCACGCCCCCAGAAAGCAAGCCAGAAGCTCAGGAGGACAACACTCAAACTGCAAAACCCCAAATCGGGGGAAAGGCAATTTGTTAAACTCCTGGCACTGACTACAAGTACCAAAAGCCCTACAACTCATTGATACAGTTTTCCACCTTATTTACTTTTTTAAACTTTTTTCTATTTTTACTTATAAGCTTCCATTTTAAGCTTAAAAATACATTCTCTTGGTTTTTCCTATTTCAATTTTTAACCCCCTTCTTATCACAACGTGATACTCCAATACAACACCCCATAACATTTTTTTTTCTTTTTTACCCTGAAATTTTTTCAAACACACTCCTGTATTTTCTGCTTTTGTTGTTTCCCTGTTTGCTTTCTCTGTTTTTCCCTTTCTTCTCTCCTATTTCCTATATTCTCTCTTTTACGTGTACATGTAGTTATAAGCTTCAAGTTAATCCCACATCCCTATTCAATACTACCCCTATATACAACCAGTTCTAATCTCCCTATATCTTTTGAATGTGGGCTCCTCCAACAATAATAACAAGACAAACTCGGGAGCGTCTGAAACACATTCCTTGCCCACAAGGAGTGTCTGCCCTCACCTTCCCATTCTAGTTTGTCAGTGTGTTTGTGTAATTGTCTTTGCTTTTGTATTATATAAATACTGGTCTTGGGGTCATGTAGGTTGGGCTTCGCTTTTTGATCTCTTCCTTTACCTTTGATAACCCTTTTCTTTACCCTGTAACAGTTTTGTACCATATAAATCCTACCACCGGGCCCTGCTCTGGCAGGGGTTTCTTTTCTTGCTTCCTCTCTTCCTTTTCTTTTTTCTTTCTCCTCCCTTTTCGGTGGTGAATTCTGGTTGCTCCAAAACCTTCCAACGACCAATCCACCTAGATAGTGGCTGATATATTTAGCCATACACCCCCTCAACCACTCCTCGCCACAATGACTCAGAGAAGGAACACCCAACAGAAGAAGAACCCCGAGACTGCAACCTTGGTCACAGAATTACTGGAAATGAACATAAACAATATGACAGAAATGGAATTCAGGGCAGCAATAGTCCAAGCAATGGTCAATTTACAAAAGAACATTAGTCTCAAAGTGGAAACCATAGTAACAGAAGTGAAAGCTGAGGTTAGAAAGGCTTTAGATGAGATGCAATCTAATTTAAATATGCTAACAGCCAGAGTAAGTGAAGCTGAAGATCGTATCAGTGATTTAGAAGACAGATGGATTAAGAGGAGGAGAAGAGAAGTCTTGGAGCAAACAGCTAAAATCCCAGGAAAACAGAATAAGGGAAATAAATGATGCCATGAAATGCTCCAATATCAGAATTATTGGAATCCCTGAAGGAATTGAGAGAGAGAGAAGCCTAGAATATTTGTTGAACAAATCATGGATGAAAATTTCCCAAATCTGGGGAATGAAACAAATGTTCATGTCCTAGAAGCAGAGAGGACACACCCCAAGATCAATGAGGCCAGAAAAACCTCCAGGCACATAGTAGTAAAATTCTTGAATCATAAAACCAAAGAATATGTCTTAAGGGCAGCTAGGAGAAAGTGATTCCTTACCTATAGAGGGAGGACCATCAGAATAACATCAGACCTTTCCACAGAAACCTGGCAAGCCAGAAAGGGCTGGCAAGACATATTCAGGAAGTTACATAACAAAAATATGCAACCAAGGATAATGTACCCAGCAAGGTTGACTTTCAAAATGGAAGGAGAAATAAAGAGCTTCCAAGACCACCAAGGTCTAAAAGATTATGCAACCACCAAGCCAGCACTACAAGAAATACTAAGAGGGGTTCTATAGAGGAGAAACGAACCCAAGAGCAACACAAAACAGAAATATACACAGGTAATCTATAGAAACATGAACTCCATAGGCAACATGATGTCAATACAAACATATCTATCAATAATCACCCTCAATGTGAATGGCCTAAACACTCCAATAAAAAGACACAGGGTGCAGACTAGATAAAACGACAGAACCAATCCATATGCTGCCTACAAGAGACTCATTGAATCTAAAGACACTTCCAGATTGAAAGTGAGGGGATGAAAGACCATCTTTCATGCCAATGGACCCCAAAAGAAAGCCGGGGTAGCAATTCTCATATCAGACAAATCGGATTTTAGTCTAAAGACTGTAGTCAGAGACTCAGAAGGACGCTACATCATTCTTAAAGGGTCTATACATCAAGAAGATCTAACAATTGTAAATATTTATGCCCCTAACATGGGAGCAGCCAACTACATAAGCCAACTGTTAAACAAAATAAAGAATCATATTGATGCAAATACACTAATCGTAGGAGATCTTAACACACCACTCTCAGCAATGGACAGATCATCTAAACAGAAAAT